>WSYH01002883.1:0-35029 GCA_036426205.1 Ascaphus truei
GTATGCATGATAGCCTAATGTCAATATCTATTTACCTGCTGTGCACATACCTTCTCCTGTGACGCGGAAACGCTCTCCAGAATCTCTTTTGTCTTACCTATCCCCCCCACCCCCCCCTCTCCACTCCTCCCCCTCTCCCTCTTTCGCACACCCCAAGACAAAAAGGCCCACAACCCATAGCCCCCGAGAGGGCAACCTTTACCCCGAGGGTACCCCCCCCTTGTAAGAGAACAAAGGGCACGAATGAGAATTCAGGAGGGAAAAAACAAAGAACCAGAGGGTTCCGCCCCCCCCCTACACTGCCCACCGGCTGCCGACACCAGAGTCAACCCCGATGGGCACGATTGCCCAAAAGCCGGTCGCCCAAGGACCAGGCAAATACCTGTTAGGTTCAAACACGAACCTCATCTTCTTCCTCTCTTTACCGCTGACTCTGTCCCAGCGGTCCTACCCCCCCCCCCCTCTGCCCCCCCCCCTACCCCCCTCCCTCCTCAGCCCACTCAGTTAATCTTTCAAAAAAACAAGCTACCTTGAGATGTTTGCCAGGGCTAAGAACACTCTTAAGCCATAAAATCAGGACCCCCCAGATGGGAAGGGAGGGATCTTAAAAACCGCGACCACAAAAGCTACACATGACTTCTAACGCCCCAGTGAAGATAGTGTCGCTCAATGTCAAAGGACTTCAAAATAATAGAAAAAGGAGGCTTGCCCTCCAAGACATGAAGCAGGCAGGGGGAGACATCGTATTCCTACAGGAAACCCACTTCACATCACAAGACCCCCCAAATTTATTCAAAAAAGTGTTTCCAACATGCTTTTTCGCATCATTTAGTAGTAAAAAGCGGGGAGTGGCTATACTAATCAGACAAGGAACTCCATTTAATCATGTCAAAACAACCATGGATCCAGAGGGTAGATTTCTCGTGGTATATGGCTCCTTAGCGGGATCAGCAATCGCTCTAATCAATGTATATGCCCCAAACGAAAATCAAACAGAATTTCTGAAAACAGTGCTTGAGGGCATCGACCCGGGATATCTGTCATCGATGATAGTGGGGGGAGACCTAAACATGGTCTTTAACCCCACCGAGGACAGATCAACCGCATTGGGTCACCCCCGTACAACCCACTCCCAAATCACGGGGAAAAGGTTCATGGAACTAATGGACGAGTTCTCATTAGTGGACATATGGAGATCACAACATCAGGGCTAGAGAGACTATACCTTTTACTTGGCACCTCACCAGACCTATTCGCTCATAGATTATTTTCTGCTGACCAAAAACATCCTAGAGGCAGCCACGAAATCAGACATCGGCCCCATCACGTGGTCAGACCATGCCCCAATCACCTTGACCCTATCCACACCATTCGAAAAGACGACATCGTATTCCTGGAGATTGAATGACTCCCTATTGAACCACCCCGAGATAGAGAGAGAGATCAGAGCCTCCCTCAAGGACTACTTTTTCTTTAACTCAGGGTCGGTGTCATCTCCAGCGATCCTATGGGAAGCCCATAAGGCGGCAATTAGAGGCAAATTTATCTCTATTACCTCTCATAGGAAAAAAGTGAAACAAAAATTGATTTCGGAACTCACTGATAACATCCTAAAATTAGAGCAATCCCATAAAGCTAATCCTGCAAAAAAAACCTATAAAGCCTTAACAATAGCCAGACAAAAGCTCAAACAGACCCAAATGGAAGACGTGGAAAAAGCCCTTAAATGGACTAATCAACATTATTATGATAAGGGTAACAAGGCGGACAAGCTTTTGGCCAGCAGATTACGAGGCATCCAAAAAAGGTCCCAAATAACAGCGATCAAGAATAGGTCTGGCGAAACACAATACAGTGACAAAAAAATAGCAGCAGAGTTCACAAAATATTATACAGAACGTTATAACTTACGACCCAAAACTGGCCGGCCAGAACCAAAAGCATCAGAAGCGATCAAAAAATACTTAGATAAATGTCAACTCCCTACCCTGACTGAAGAGGAAAATGAGGTCCTCAACGCGGAGATCACGAAAGAAGAATTGGAAGAAGCGGTAAAAGCATTAAAGATCTCCAAATCTCCTGGCCCCGATGGCTTCACTAATGTCTACTATAAGAGATTCTTGCCCATACTATCCACGCATCTACTAAAAATGTTCAACCATTTTCTGGAGGGAAATCCGATCCCCACCTCCATGTCCCTAGCCAACCTAGCCATAATTCATAAGGAAGGCAGAGACCCGATGCAATGTGGAAGCTACCGTCCAATCTCCCTTCTCAATAACAACCTCAAGCTATATAGCAAAATTTTGGCCAACAGATTAAACCCCATTCTACCGAGGCTAATAAACATTGACCAAGTCGGATTTGTGACAGGTCGACAGGCCTCGGACAACACACGTAAAATAATTAATATTATTGAGCATATCCAGCTCACAGGAACCAAAGCAATATTACTCAGCCTAGACGCAGAGAAGGCATTCGATAGAATTGACTGGCTATTTTTAGACCATACTATGCGTAAATTTGGCTTTCGAGACGCATATTTAGAAGGGGTCCGCAGACTTTACCAAGATCCATCCGCAACGGTAAAATTACCAGGAGGCAATGCCCAGAGTTTTGGCATTCAAAACGGCACGAGACAGGGGTGCCCCTTGTCCCCTCTCCTCTTCGCACTAACTATAGAACCCCTGGCGGCTACAATCCGAAATAACATAGATATTCAAGGGATAGAAATTGGGCGTACGCATTACAAAATATCCTTGTTTTCGGACGATATAATATTAACACTCTCAAGACCCCAGATTTCCCTCCCAAAATTACAAAAAGATCTTTTAGACTTCGGAGTTATATCAGGTTATAAAATCAACGACGATAAATCCGAAGCGCTAAACCTCAACCTGCCAAAGCCAGAGATGAAACTCCTTAAACTAAATTTTAATTACCGATGGTGCTCCTCCTATATCAAATATTTGGGAGTAAAGATATCGGGGAACTACCATTCTCTATACCATCATAATTATCCGACCCTCTTTCGGAAAATTAAATTAGACCTAGATAAATGGGGAGCATACCAAATTTCATGGATCGGGAGAATGATCTCGGTGAAAATGAACATACTCCCCAGATTGCTATATTACTTCCAGACACTCCCGATCCACATCCCTGGCACAGAATTGAAAAATATCCAGAAACAAATTCTCCACTTCATCTGGCAGGGGAAAAAACCAAGAGTCGCAGGAACCGTTCTACTTGCTTCGAGGGGGAGAGGGGGCTTGGGAGTCCCCGACATTATGCGGTACTACAAAGCCACCCAGTTAAGGCAGGTAGTAGTATGGAACGCGGAACCCGGCCAATATTGCTGGCTAGACATAGAAATGCAATACGCCGGCACGCCTTCTCTGCCAGCATGCCTTTGGTCCCTGAGCAGGGAAGACTTGCAGAAAAACAAATTCCAATTAGGACCGATGAGGCATACATGGGAGACCTGGACGAAATGCAAACTGAAATTTAAGCTCACAACCACCAAATCTCAACTCATACCAATTACCCAAAACCCCAAATTCCCACCAGGCTGTGAGCCCAGACAATTTGAGCAATTCACAACCAAAAAAATAAGGGCGATTGCTGACTTCCTGAGCATAGGGGAGTTCCTGAGCTACCAAATCTACAAAACAAATACGAAATACGGGGATTGAACGTCTTCAAATATCTCCAAATTCGGCACTACATCCAAGCAATATCACCAACGTTAGAATTTCCCCCTCTCACGAACTTCGAAAGACTATGCAAAGAGACATCACACCAAAAAGGTCTAATAACACAAATATACTCAGAACTAGAAAGGGCAACAGATGCCCCGGTTCATGACTACATGCTCCATTGGGCAGCAGAATTGGGCATAGTTATAGACCAAGAGGACTGGGAAAGTATTTGGGACTCAGCCTCAGGAACTTCCATATGTACCACAATCAAAGAAAATATATACAAAATACTGTTTCGCTGGTATCTTACCCCAGTTAGAATAAATCAAATCTACCCTCTGGCTTCCGAGCTATGTTGGAGAGGCTGCGGACAAAAGGGTGACATGGCCCACATATGGTGGTCATGTCCAGAAATTCAGAAATACTGGGAAACCATACAGACTCTAATCACAGAGGTCACAGACCTCACAATACCCATTGATCCGCTGACCTACTTGCTGGCCAGGCCAATCGAGAACATTGACCGCCCAACAAGAAAATTGATCTCCTTCATTCTCACGGCGGCTAGATGTGCGGTGGCGGCCTCATGGAAGAAGGTGTCCCCCCCCCCCTAGGCAAACTGTTAAAAACAGAATACAGGAAGTTATGTTAATGGAAAAGCTCTCGGCCTTCTTAAAAAGGAAAACAGAGCCCTTTTATAACACATGGGAACCATGGCTGTCCCGTATGGCAGACTAACGATGGCCATCCCCCGCAACAGAAGACAGTAGTAGCGGAGGAATCTCATGCAATGGACTGAGGAGGAAGGGCCCTCCCATCCTGAGACCCTGCCCCCCCTCTCCATCTCTCCCTCTCTGCCCCTCCTCCCCCCCCCCCCCCACTCTCTGTTTCTATCCTCACGCCAACCCTGCCGACCCACGCTTGAAGGTCGGGGGTACGTTGAGTCTTTCCCTTTTACTGTCATTAAAACAAGAAAACCTGTATTAAGCAAAATGATGTTTATTCAGGATACAATGTATTTCAAATAATGCCTAATAAAAAACTTTTGGAAAAAAAAAAAGAAAATAGGCGTCTAAGAGGGGATATGATAACTATATACAAATATATTCGGGGATAATACAAGGAGCTTTCAAAAGAACTATTCATCCCACGGGCAGTACTAAGGACTCGGGGGCATCCCTTAAGGTTGGAGGAAAGGAAATTTCACCAGCAACAAAGGAAAGGGTTCTTTACAGTAAGGGCAGTTAAAATGTGGAATTCATTACCCATGGAGACTGTGATGGCAGATACAATAGATTTGTTCAAAAAAAGGTTGGACATATTTTTAGATGGGAAAGGTATACAGGGATATACCAAATAAGTATACATGGGATGGATGTTTATCCAGGGATTAATCCGATTGCCAATTCTTGGAGTCAGGAAGGAATTAATTTTTCCCCTTAATTGGGTTTTTTGTTTGCCTTCCTCTGGATCAATATGTAAGTATAGATATAGGATAAAGTATCTATTGTCTAAATTTAGCATAGGTTGAACTTGATGGACCTACAGTATGTCTTTTTTCATCCTCATCTACTATGTAACTATGTAACTATGTAACTATTGGCACTGCTTTTCATCCATGGCGGTAATAGTAGCGTTTGATGTCTTCGGCTCAGTCATCCGGTTTTCTAAGTCACTTTGTAAGCGACGCTCCGTGATCATCACAGTCCCACAGTCATAGACGATTGAGAACAATCACTTTGTAGGCTGACATTAGCTTCTCTCTCCTGTTTCAATCGTTTACAGAGCAGATCACAGTTATGCCTGGCAGCTTGCAGTGCATCTTCAGGGCTGGTCATGGGATCGTCACTCACTGGTTCCAGCTCCTCTTCCCTGGTATGGTCAGTTTAGGATCCTCACTGTTGGCACTGGATAGACACTTCTTCTGTGGACCTTCCATGGCCAACAAGGATAGTACTGTAGGTCTTTCAACCTGGAAGGATTAACGCTGCGGGGTTCCGTGCTTTTGAATGAACCCAACAGCATTAATCGTTCACTTTATGGGCCATCCTTCAGGGAGAAAATACCACTACTCACATTTCAAATGAGCTGCACAGCCATGTCCACCTCTGCCTGCCATCTGGATCTGTGTTTCTGCTCGCTGAAGGTAAGCAGGGTTGTATTTTCCTCCCTTCATGATGTAGATGTACTTATATGGGACTCGACATCATGAGGGGAAGGCTATGTTACTATATGTGGTCATGTACATAATCAAGAAGCTGGATAGACCAGGGACACTGTCCAGTCCCCTTGATGATGTAGATGGCCAAATATGTTTTCTTTCAGTGAGTGGAGACACTGATACAGGTGGTAGGCAGAGGTGGTTGCAGTCAAGGACACGACATGGCTGCACAGCTCATTTGAAAGATGAGTAGTGGTATTTTCTCCCTGCAGATGGCTCAAAATGATGAATGCTGTTGGGTCCTGTTCAGAAGCATAGACCCCCACAGAGTTAATAATTTTTGGCAGCTTTCTGTCTTTGGGGCACTGCAGCTGCACAGGTATAGTGAAAATCACGGCACCGAGGACAATAAATCTTGCTACATCTGTATGTACAACGACAAAAGAAACAGCGCAAAAAATCTCATAGTGTAGTATATAAAAAATTATATTGTGATAAAACAGGTGAGTATTGCACGTATATCAGTTTAAAATATTACTAGCAGTACATGTATATGGACATGTTACCAATCAGCAACAGATGGTGGGTAACGGTCACCAGATGGAGTCTCTTCTCCTCTCACGTCTCCCTTGGATACACTCTGCACAGCTCAGACCGCCGTGATGTAGGGCAGCAGCCCCACAGCGTGGACACAGCAACCTGTTGAAATTCGGCTGTCCCACGGCGTACTCACGGCAGGGCAGCTGTTGCGGGAAAGCAGGCTCTCACTCACTGGCTTTCAGGCGTCTGTCTGCATGTACGGCATCCACTTTGAGCGCGCGTCAATGACGTCATCAAGTGGCGCCAGTAGCTTTACAGTCTCGGCCGGCCAGAGGAGCAGCGGGTGTAACGGAGATGGAACAGGATAACAGATAGGGTAAAATCCCACAGCAGGTAGTGCTAGGAATGCGCCCTCTTATCCAACGCGTTTCATACTTAGAGTGTACTTCGTCAGGGATATCGGAGGTCTCTAATGGGGCGCTTCATATTCCAAACCCTCTCCTGTGATTGGCTGTTTATTTTGAGTCCAGCCTCTCAAACAAGAGAAGGGAAATTTAAAGGGATAAACCCTCTATACACATTAAAAAACTTTATTAAACATAGAATACTCCAAATGAAAAATACTAAAAAATATAAAGAAACAAGTATTAATAAAAAATAAATTTATACTGTAAATTAAATGTTAAACATAATATATGAACTAACAGAAATAGAAGAATGTATAGAAAAGGGAGAAATATATATATAGAGAGACAAAACAGATTAGCCCTTTCACAGAGATACGTTTATATTTAACTATAATAGAGAAACAAATGTATATAAAAATACTTAAAACCAATATAAATATATTAAAAAGATTCATTAAACCAAATGAAATTAATTATTAGTATAAAGACCAGACATATATGAATATTCACTGTTTAAGCACATATTCACAATTATTAGAGCACAGTTCACC
The DNA here is from genome assembly GCA_036426205.1 of Ascaphus truei. Lineage (NCBI taxonomy): Eukaryota > Metazoa > Chordata > Amphibia > Anura > Ascaphidae > Ascaphus > Ascaphus truei. Next base: position 7,361 of record WSYH01002883.1, read on the forward strand.
CTTTGTTTCTACATCTGTATGTAGAATTATTTTCGTCTATGAAAGCTATAAAAGAAAGTTAGACATTTTGCTGTTTAATTTATAACATTTCTGTTGTCAGACCATTATACTGCATCAAAGTATGGTTCCCCTAATGTACTGTACATGTTTTCAAGCCTTTGAAGAAAAAAAAAATCTGTCTACTAGAGATGGTTGAACCTTTCAAAATCAATTCCTTGAATTTTCCCGGCTTTGTTGGTGCAGTCCGATTTGCAGAATTAATTCTGCTCCACGGATAACAGAGTCCAAAAACGAGCACATTTATTTTGCACACTCACTTCCTGCCTTTTGTTTTTCACACAATTTTGGTGAGGGTAGGTAGAGGGTGTGTGGGTAGAAGGCGAAAGATAGATAGAAAGAGAGATAACAATAGAGAGAAAGAAAAAGAGAGAGAAAGAAAAATTAATTATAGAACGCAAGATTTTTTTTGTTTGCTTTAAAAAGTATTTATATTATGAGGATTTTTTCACTTTCACCCTCAGTTGGAAGTGAGGGCAGAACAACATTGGCAGCCGTGGATGTACCAGTGGATTTTTCTGGTATTGACTGGTATTGACTGAAGGATTAACTGTAGTACTGGGGTTGCTGCAACCCCAGTTATGTGCATGCCTTACTATGTAATTAAAATAAAAGTAGCTTCATTAAGGTAATGAAAGGGTTAATCCAAACAACCTGTTTTTTAGGGGTACAGTCTGCTGGTTGAGGTGGTATTTACCTTAGGTGGTTAGGCCTTCAGGGAAGGTTACAGGAGGGGTTAATCCCTTCATTACCTTAGTGGTTACTTGCACTAAGGTAATGAAGTAGTTAACTCCTCCCACTACCCACCCGAGATGCCTAACCAACCCAGGGCAACTATCCCCTTCACCCACCCCCTCTACCTCTAACAACCCCCCACAAAGGAATGGGCAAACGCCCTATTAGCCAAATGTGGCACTAGCACGTTTACCAATTCAAAACAATAAAATACATACAGTAAAATACAGTGCAAATTAAAGCTATAAATGTTTTACTTACCCCTGCCAGGATGAAGGTGTCCTTCTCCTCTTCTGCAAAAATATCTAAGGGCTAATACACAAACATTAAAACACCAGTAACCACTTAGTTACCTTAGTGATTACTAAATGGGTTACTGGTGTTTTAATGGGGTGGGTTAAGGGTGTACTGTTGTTGCCCTGGGGGGGGGGGGTTAGTCCTCCCGGGAGGGTTGAGGATCGGTTAACACCTTAATTAGTTTTGTGGTTTTAAGGGTGTGACAGGCTTCACCCAGGTGCTATGATGGAAACAAAAATAGAGAAAATGGTACCAGTTAAGGAAAAAGATCCAGGAGTGAGGAGGAGTCAAGATGCAATGAGTGGTCCAAATGCGAGGAAGGGAATTTTCACAATGAGCTCCCCTGATGGAGGTTGAGACCTGCAAGAAAGTGTCATCCCAGAGCAGTTTTCTGTGCTTGCTGTCCAAAGCACACCTGCAACACCACAGAGGCAAAGAGACGAGAGAATGGGAATGCTGTAGGTGACATCACGCTTTACGTTATATCAACAGAAACTTTGTCAAGATATGTAACAAACTGCAGAGGACAACAGCATCGATATGCCCTACTAATTTTCAAACACTACAGTATGTGAGTTTTCAGCAATATTTTCAGTGGTTAATTATGACGGATCGAAGGGGAAGAGGTGATTCCCATCAATTTGTTGAAAACCATTGTAGACGAACTGATGAAGAAGATTAAACTCACCACTGCAACTCGATTACTGCAACCTCCTGCTGTCCGGCCTTCCTGCCTCTCACCTGTCTCCCCTACAATCTATCCTAAACGCTGCTGCCAGAATCACTGTATTCTTTCCTAAATCTGTCTCAGCGTCTCCTCTCCTGAAATCCATCTCCTGGCTTCCGATCAAATCCTGCATCTCACATGCAATTCTCCTCCTCACTTTTAAAGCTTTACACTCTTCTGCACCTCCTTACATCTCAGCCCTAATTTCTCGTTATGCACCATCCCGACTCTTGCGTTCTTCTCAAGGATGTCTTCTTTCTACCCCCTTGGTGTCTAAAGCTCTCTCCCGCCTTAAACCTTTCTCTTTTTCTTCCCCGCACCTCTGGAATGCCCTTCCCCTCAATACCTGACTAGCACCCTCTCTATCCACCTTTAAGATCCACCTTAAGACACATTTTCTTAATGAAGCATATGAATAGCACTGTGGATAATACTGATACATAATGCTTGGCCCCCTGCAGACGCACTTACCAGAATTCCCTCCTACTGTCTCTATACGTTAACCTACCTACCAATTAGACTGTAAGCTCCTCGGAGCAGGGACTCCTCTTCCTTAATGTTACTTTTATCTCTGAAGCACTTATTCCCATGACCTGTTATTTATATTATTTGTTATGTATATGATTACCACGTGTATTACTACTGTGAAGCGCTATGTACATTTATGGCGCTATATAAATAAAGACATACAATACAATACAATACAATTTCTCAATTCAAGACCATCAAAGAAACAATCAATGAACTTTAATGGCATCAGAGGGGTTTGGGCTGGTGTCTTCTGAGTGAAAAAGACAAATTTATGAACTGATTAAATACAGTTTAAAAAAAAGTTTTTCATCTTATACTGTACATACAGTTTTACAGAAAATGTTTTTAATTAAGTACTTTAATGTAGTCATTGTTTAAATCTTGTTTGCATTCTTGTTTTGCAGGTTTGGTGGGCTGATGAGCATCAACACTGTGTTCATGCAGGAAACACATCCAGCAAAATTGTCAGGTGATATACTATACTGTACTGTAATTCCTGCATCTACATTATTTTCTTCTCTAAATAACATTCTCACAATTACTTAACATTTGAACATGTAAAAGAGACAGTAAGAAAAAGATGTCGGTTGATGAAGATTGTATTATTTTAAAAAGTCATATTTTAGTCATTGTTTAATTCTTGTAATTATGTAAAGAAAAAGGGGAGAAAAATAGTACAACACAGCAAAAAACTTCCAAATCAGGAAGTACGAAAAAACAAAATCATCACACTCATATGATATACAGCTGCGACAGCCTTTACTCTAAATCAGCCGAAGCCGCGCCGCTCTGATAACCTTGGCCAGACGCACTCTGTTTTCTTATTTTTCCGAGCGGTTTTCGTTATTTTAGCGCTCGCTTTTTTAGCGTTGTCTGCAATACTACAATACCGTCTAGAAACTCAGGTGGGCGATTGCAAGCTGTTGTCTTAAAAGTCTAATATCAATTTAACCTGCCGTACATTTCTGCAAGTCTGTGTGTGCGCACGCAGTAATTGTTCTGTAAATTGGAAGATTTATATTTGAAGCAGAGATTAATTAACGTTCCGAGTTCATACTGTAGACAGTAGTAGTACTGTATGAGGCTCCTTAGGGAAAAGAAGTACAGTATTACAAAAATATAACGTCGCGTCTTCTTCGGAAAATAACATTATCACATTTCTATATGTATTATTTATTAATCAAAACTTTTACTAGGCTTGCTCTTCTTTTCATACTGTTTTTATTTTATGCGTGTATGTCTCATTTGAACATTGTTGAAACGCATAGGCGTGTTACAATATCACATTTCTGCGCATTAAACATTATGATGACCTTTTGAAAATATTTATTTGAACTGATAATCCATCATACAGCGCTCTCCCCCTCGCCCCCGCACACACACAAGACTAAAGTATTTAAACTTCTTATCTATTGTACACCTCTCCCACACCATTCATTTGGAATGTATGGCTTTCTGGCTGGAATCTTCCCGAGCGTGGCATCACATTCCTGAGCATGCGTGTATGACTTCCCATTCAATTAAAAGTTCAAGTTTAAAATATATATATATATATATATATATATATATATATATATATATGTGGGGTTATTGACATGGGCTTGCATAACAATTCTGGATATTCTGAGAATCAAGTTTAAAAATATTATTATTATTTTTTTTTCCGGTTATCGACATGGGCTTGCATAACAATTCAAGATATTCTGAGAATCAATCACTACTGTTGCTTTTTAATTCTACAATAGTCATGTACTGTATGTTCTTTATGAGGTGGGTGGCATAGTACTGTGATTTTTATTTGGGGGTGTGGGGATCAAAACATTGTGATGACCTGTTGAAAATATTTCTTTGAACTACAGGTAATCCCCCTCCCCTCCGCACACACACAAGGCTCAAGGATTTCTACTTCTTATCGACACCTCTCCCAAACCATTCATTTCTAATGGATGGCTTTCTGGCTTGAATATTCCCGAGCGTGGTGTCACATTTCTGCGCATGCGTATATGACTTCCTATTCAATTACTGTAGAAGTTCAAGTCACAAAAAAAAGGCTTGTTTTTTTCTGGTTCTCGGCATGGGCTTGCATAACAATTCTTGATCTTCTGAGAAGAAGAATGTAGCTTTTTAATTCTACACTAGTCATGTACATGCTTTATGAGGTGGGTGTCATACTGTGATTTTTATTTGGGGGTGTGGGGATCAAAATATTATGATGACCTGTTGAAAATACTCACACACACACACACAAGGCTCAAGGATTTCAAATTCTTATCGACACCTCTCACAAACCATTCATTTGTATTTATTTGTATTGGCGAGAATGACTCATCCATCCACCCCCCCAAACCCCGAAGCCATTGTTTAAAATCTTTGAGGTTTTGTTTATGGTAACGCATGCGCACGTGTGATAATCCCTTCTCGAGTTTAATATGTTAATCTGGTTAACCCTTCTTGGCAACTACAGCAACTAGTGTAGACAGAGCAATTCATCAAAAACTTGTGAGGCTTTGAGGCTTTGCTGAGCTGTGTTATCTCCCCCGTTGACTCACACGCGATAACAGATAACCTTCAACCCCTCCATCCCACAATACTTCACACACAAGCCTTACAACGTAAATAGAAATGTTTATCCACACCTTCCCGAATTTAATATGTAAATCTGATAAACCCTTCTTGGCAACTACAGTAGTGTTGCCCACCCCTAACCACTTCACACACAAACCCAAACCCTTCTTGAAGAATCCCCCCCACACATTCAAAGTGAATTTAAAGTTCAAAGGAAAAAAAAGACATCCTTTTTTTAAGGACTGATTTAAAAATAAAAATAATCTGAATCATGTTTTTGATAAGTTACCAATATTTGTCATTCTTTCTTTTTCTTTGCGTGTGGGGGGGTGTTTCAATGATTATCGTGAATTTAAAGAAATATTTATTTTATTTTATCAGGAATGAAAAATACAAATTATCATGAATAATACAAATTTCTAATAATAAAAACAGCAATACAAATTTTCAATCTTTATCTTCTTCGTCATGGCCACATTGCATTCTGTAGATCATTGAGAGAGGGGGGGGGGCTGTGTAAATCATGACTGTTTATACACTATACACATAGTTCACAAAATTTACACATGATACCCGCCCTCCCCACCGCCCGTCCTTTTTTAGTGCAGATCTCTCTGAAAAGGAACGAAAAAATGAGTGCAGTTAAGTGCATATAATGGCATTGTGTACAGTATAACTACTCCATATTGACTATGCAGTTACTACTGTCAAACGACTGTATACTGGAACTCTATACTACAGTACATTATAACTATTGTATAACTACTGGACAGTACTTTGTACCAAGATTTGTAGTGCAGCTCTCTCTGAAAAGGAAAGAAAACATGAGTGCAGTTAAGTGCATACTGTATAATGGCATTGTGTACAGTATAACTACTCCATATTGGACTATGCAGTTACTACTGTCAAACTACTGTATACTGGAACTCTATACTACATTACAACTACTGTATAACTACTGTAAAATACTTTGTAACAAGATTAGTAGTGCAGCTCTCTCTGAAAAGAAAAAAATAGTGCAGTTAAGTGCATGCTGTATACTGTAAAACAGTCTGTGCCATACTTACCTGTATCATACTGTACTTGGTGTGCCTGTACTTACCATAGTACAGTACAGTACTGTACCATACTACCTTCCTGATGCATGCCCATTACGCTCTATGACAATGAGCAACACAGTAGCAATATGGTCTACATATTGATTACATCTTTCGCCGGTGAGTACATTGTTCCAAAAACTCAGTATGCCATTCGCCAACTCATCCTTTTTTGAGGGTTTCAGCACTTTTCGGATATGATCCTTCAGCTGATTCCATACTATTTTGATAGGATTGAAGTTTGGCGATCTGTCATTGGGGGAGGAAAAGAAGGAGAATTAGTTAAAGAGATACACAGTAAACAGTGGGAAAAAATGAGACACGGTTACCGTACTTACTCCGCTGGCATCTTCACCCAGTTGATACCGCGGGCAAGAATATGCGCAGATGACGCGGTTTGTTTGGGATCGTTGTCCTGGTAGAAACGATGACCATCTGGGAATTCACGTGTGATGTATTCCACAATCTCAGGCACTATTTTCTCTGAAAAACGCTATATTCATGATTCCTGTAACAAGAATAGAAAAGTGCTCAAAATATTGCACACTACAGTAGTACAGTACAATGCATAAGGCTACAGCATGTGACTTTGTGCATTATTTTACCATCAAAGATGACGATGCATCCTGGTCCACGCCTAGAGATGGCACCCCACGCATGCATCTTCACTGGGTGTTTTGGACGCGGCTTCATAGATAGGCGACCTTTTTTGTGGAATGTAAAGGTGGCAAATCTCTCCAGCTAAACAGTAGACTCGTCAGTGAAGATGCAATCCTGGAAAGTTTCTCCACTGTCGATCAATGCCTAGGCCTGGACCACTCTCTTGATTTTGTTAACGTCCCTTATCTTAGGGTACGCTCTGTAATGACAAGGAATAAATAATTTTATAGGTACAGTACAGTTTCTTAAACAACACTTTTACCTCCTGTACTGTCCAGTACTAACCTCACACGTCCATATTTCCATCCAATTCTACGTCTCATCTTCTTTATGCTGGTCTCGGATACAGTGAGATTGTGATTTTGCTGCAGAGTGTATTTGACCCTTAATGCACTCTTCTCATCATTCTCTTCACTTATTTTGTCGACCAGAAGAGTTGTCTCCCTACAATGTACAGAAAAACAACAATCCGGTAAGTTACAGTGCAGTAGGCCACAAGCACAGCACATCATTTGCAGTAAAAATAGTATACAATGAGATAGATCTATACAATATATAGTTCTATTAATATGCAGCAATATAAACAATAGATATACTGTAGTTATATAAATATACCGAAATAACTATAAAATTAGAGAGATCTACACAATATATAGTTCTATTAATATGCAGCAATATAAACAATATATATACTGCTATTATATAAATATACTGAAATAACTTTAAAATTAGATAGATCTACACAATATATAGTTCTATTAATATGCAGCAATATAAACAATAATAGATATACTGTTTTATATTTTTATATAAATATACTTATGTGTTAGTTACCGTTGGTGTCCTCATGCATTGTCTGGTTTTTCCGTGTGCTTGATAGCACACGGTGGTTGATGGCACAACGATGCCAGAAGCAGCTAACCAGCATTGGATATCTGTAATTCGTTGTCCACTCGTGTACATCTCCTTAATTCTCATGCTGAGATCCTTTGAAATCTTTTTAACAGGCATTGCTGCGAGTAGAAAGAAATACAAACACAAGAATGTATATTCGATGTTTAGTCGATGTGTATACAATGTGCATTGAATCCACAAAATGGATGGTGTATTTATACGTTAATGACTCACATTGGAGAACGCCCACTTTAAACACCTGTATCTCTTCGCCATGCATAAAAGGTTACAAACTTTGCATAGCCCACCACTCGATGATCTTTATCTGAACTTGCCCTTGTCCAGATACTGCATTGTGCCATCTGCTTCCATGGATCAACCCCGATTCTACGGACGCAGGAACCCACTCGCCTCTGCCGTGCCTGTCATGCAGAAAAAGCGAAAGGCGGCGTCGGCGGCAGCCGTTTCCAAGCCAAGGCCAAAGCGACAGGCTAAGGCTAATAAAGAAAACCTTCTGCTGACCCCAAAGGCTAAGGGTTTTAAAACACGTAAGCCTTATTATGTCAAGAAGAAATTCGGTGATGTACACACAACGCAAAACAAATGGCAGCCAACCCATCGAACCCGCAGGCCACTTCCTCGTTTATGCTTCGACGACTCTGCCGCCGCTCTCCCGGAAATCTACAGCCCATCTTCTCCACTACTCGTCCACGACACTGCCGCCGCTCTCCCGGAAACCCACAGGCCATCTTTGCCACTGCTCTTCGATGACGCTGCCATTGGTGCCCCTGAAATCCACGGGTTACTTTCTCCATTACGCTTAGACGACTGTGCCGCTTCTCGCCCGGAAATCCACAGGTCACTTTCTCCATCCCTCTTTGACGACGCTGCCGCTTCTCCTCTCCTGGAAATCCACAGGTCACTCATTCATCCTTCTTCGATGACGCTGCCGCTTCTCTCCAGTGAACCCCCATCTCATCCTCCGTAGCACCCATCCACCCAGATGTCCACAGCACCCCATGAACAAGAATTATCTCGTTAGACTGCATGCTGAATGGGTTAAGTGTGGATATCCCCGGGAACTCTACTATGCTGGTAAATATAGATCTGCTTCTGGAGACCATGCTAAATATGGATCAACGGATGCAGAAGATGGATCAACGGATGAATATGATAGAGACTGACATAGCGGGGATATATCATTTGCTCGGTGTTAATGCCCCTGTATCCCCAACGCCGGAGCAGGAGGGTGGCATGGATGTGATGAATGGGACCTTCGACCGCCTTCCAACACCAAGCACACCCCCTCAACCAGAAGAATTTGTGTACATATATGCTGTTGAGGAGGAGGATAACATGACAACCCCGTCAAGACCACGCCAGGAGACAACACGGTGACCAAGACAGGAGGAAAGCTTCCTCCCAGACAACCTACCCTCGCCCGCCGCCACAAGTACATCCGCTCACAGAAGAACACCCGCTCCCAGAACCCAACCTACATACGCTTGCATCGATACGGTGCCCGACATCATCCTGTGCGAGCTGACACCGGCACTCAGGGAGAAGTATAGGGTGATGAGTGCTGGTTTACCCCAGAAGTATGCCATATTAATTTTTAAGCACCACGTGTCCTACTTGGTATACTGCGGGTGGGTCTACAAAGTGAACTACGAAGAAAATCACGAAAAAATGGCGCTTCCTGAAAATTTAAGAAGGACTAATGTGGAGGAATTGCGGCGCTATTTTTCAATAACAGATCCTTTAATGAAAATCGTTTGAGACTCCATTAATTGCATTTTGTGCCATACAAGGCATCGGCCCTGGAAGGACAATCTGGTGGGTATCACATTTGCGTGACTGTTCAACTGTTGTTTATTTTTTGTAAATGGTTTTGTAAAAGTTTTGACTTGCTGTACTTTAATAAAGGAGATGTTGCGTGTTTTAACTTGTACTAATAAAGAAATGTTTTTACTTACTGTACACAGGACCTGCACAATTCCTGTCCCGAGGGCCGCAAACAGGCCCGGTTTTCAAGGTTATCCTGAAAACCGGGCCTGTTTGCAGCCCTCAATGACTGGAGTTGTGCAGGCCTGACTGACTGTTCTGTACACCATCCTACTGTAAATGTTTTGACTTTCTGTACTTTAAAAAAGGAGATGTTGAGTTTTTTAAATTTCCTGAATAATTTTTTTTTAATAACACCATACTGTTGTGCTGACTGTAAACCATACTAACATAATACATGTAGAATAAATGCATACTTTTTATTTTTTCGGGTTTATTATACAGTATATATAAAAAAGTATTATATACGGTCTGAAAACATGAGCATACTGTTTCAGGTATTCTATCCTACTCAATAACAATGGCCACTAAACTGTAGACTCCGGTACGTGTTTTTTTTAAACTCAGATTCAGCAATGTGCAGGCATTGTAACACAAAGCGATATTATCCATCGAAATCCCTTTATTTGCCGTTTTCCGCATGAGATGACAAAGTTTTCTTTTCTGAGGAAAAAAAAAAAAGTAAAAGTTTTACTGTAATGGTCAGTCAGTCCCCTAAAGAAGTTCCCACAGTCAGTCCCACCAATAATTTTCTCGGGGGGTGTCTCCTGTTCACATGCACATGTGCCTACCGTCGATGTGATGACACGCATATGCGTTTAAAGAAGGTTCCAATGCACATGTGCCTATCTTTTCACCAATTGTGCAGTATCTACTGTAGAAGCCGCTCAGCCAATGATATTGTTTACAGGAGAAGCGCTTGACTTTTGAATCGCACTGATATTGATATTTTCAAAATAAAAAAAACAGAATAAAATATGGCAACATTACTCACCATAGACTTTCCCAATCAGCTGGCGCCGAGCAACTGCCAGTCCCCTATGCTTGATCATACACGTCGTTGACAGGTGACAGCGGGACTACTACACCTGTAGTCACCTGATGAGGCTGGAAATCGCTTAGGTACATGCAAGCTTGCTCGAAACTGTACGCGAAATCAGGCTCAGCCTGCAGGTATCCAGGCGGGGACAGACAGCAAGGGTTGCAGGTCACCAGGTTTTCACTGACGGTCAGACCGTTATTGGAAGCTGTTGCTGTCGCTGTCGCATTGCTTGCCAGCGACTGACGTTTCTTAGTTGGTTTTAACATGACCTTTCGCCTTTTGCCGTCTCCATGATCATAGATACGGGAAAAACCCGGTGATACACACAAATACCCTCCAATAAAATCGGGATCAATATGAAAAAAACATGGATCGCTACATAACGTTTTCCTTATTGCACGCTTCCACACATGAGCATCTGGTGAAAATTTGTAAAAGTCATAGTTTTCGATAAAATACTGATAAATTTGAACAACTGTTGCCATCTTATCATCTGTTGCATTAATCGCGGCCCATATTAAATAAGCGTACGTTCTGTCGGGTTTTTGGTACACGGACTGCAGTTGTGCACTCATGGCGGGACTCTCAGGACAATAACCAGACCAGAAACTGTGCTTGTCTTTTTTTAATATGAAAAGCCTAAATTGATACATTATTGTAACTTCCTCTTCAGTCCCAAGGCAAATTTACAATGGACCACTGTGGTATTTTTTTTAAACACCTGCAAGTTGACACATTACTAAAGCGCATGCGCATTACAATTCATGAATATCTGCCATCTGGCGGATACGTGAAGAATTGCAACCAATGAAATCAGAACCATTATTAATAAACACATCAACTGCGCATCAACCGCGGGTGTGAATGCATCATGAATGCGGTATAAATGCGGTCAGAATGCGGCATGAACGTGGTGAAGTGCGGTGAAGTGCGTGGCATTCGGAAAAAAATCCCGGAAAAATTCGGAGATGTTGGAGAATAAAAGGGGCCGCGGCTGTATATCAAATAGTTAGCTGCAATATTTCAAGAATTAAATTACTTTTGGCCACCAATTTCACAGTGGTTATTCATAGAATCAGTTCACCTATGTAAAACCTAGTTACACTTTGCCTGGCCCAGGTGGATTTGGGCATCATAATAGGTGCCAAGCTGGACATGAGTACCAATATTTACCCATTTATTCTGTGACGCTCAAACATACGATTTTTAGCTCTGGGGACCCGCTGATTCCTAAAACACCTTTCACCTGGTAACGCTGGTAAAATTCCCTCTAGGGGAAACAAAATAGTGATTTAAGTGACGATGGTCGATAAGAAGCCACAATGTCATCTTTCACAGCATTCTATTGGCCTGCGTCATGCTGGAGTTTAAATACAAGGATGTTCCTGCAGGACATTTTCCAGTAAGTATCTCAGGAATCAAGGGGTCCCTGAAGCTGAAATCAAGGCAGCTCTGCCTCTCCCCTCCCTCTTCCTATCAACATAAAAAATAGAATAAAGTGGGCCTAGAGGAGGAACTGGGCCCACTTCAAAAAATTTAAAAGGAAATTTAAATATGATACCTAGCAGTGATTAGAGATGATACCTAGCAGTGAGGTGGGGGGAGGTGTGTCTCGTGATACAGGCATGATGAAACTGTATTTCTGTTGCTTATTATTAAAATAATAGCTTTGCATTTAAATACTTTACTGCTTTATAAATCTCACAAAGATAAATGCATACCTGAGACTGATTCACCAAAGTTGAGGACAATCCCTCAGATGCTCATATGTAAAATCTCCCCATTATTGTTCCTGACTTTTCCCAAAGGGTTCTCCCTCCTACAATCCTATTAAAGGTCACTCCCCTGTACCTGACAGTTTTCTGAAAGTCTGACATCAATAATGGGGGATTTACTTAAAGGTTTAATAAAGCAAGATATTCAGGAATACTATACCTTTTAGATAGTATAATTATTAGTAAATGCTTTAGTAGTCATGTAAGGAGGTGTTACACTTACTGGTTTAATTGAGGATGTAAATAGGAGTATAGATCAAGGCACTGCAGTCCATGTGATATAGTTAAATTTTGCAAGTGCAACATAAGAGGTAAAGGTGGAAAATTAAGGAAATTGTCTGGGTGTCAATATGTGCATCAGGTTGAATTATAGGAATCGGAGTGTTATGATAAGTGGAATATTTTCAGATTGGTCTAGAATTGCAAGTGTAGGGTCTCCAGGTTCAAGACTGGGATTACTACTTTTTAACTTGAAACAAAGTCTCCATTGTTCCTACCAAATTATGTAAAAAAAAAAAATAATCACTGCAGGATTTACTTTCTCTGCAGAAGCACTTGGATAAGATGAAAGTATGAGTAGGTAAATTAGATTTAATACAGATATTAGTAAATATTAGGGTATGCATTTGGGAAGAAACAATAAGCATGCTACCTATAGTATAAATTAAGTGGCTGAAAATTAGGTAAATTCTTAATTAAGAAGAATTTATGAGTCCATGCAGACAAGAGATTTAGCAATATTCCTAAGTGTCATTCAACTAGCTACCAGGAAATTATCATGTACAGTATAAAACGTGATACAGATTGAAAGGAACAGAGTATAATTTTGTCCCTGTATAAATCCTTACTAAGATTACACCTTGAAAAGGGAGTATCGTTCTGGGCACCTCACCACTAAAAAAACATAATGGGACAAGAAAAAGTGCAGAGAAAAGAGACCATATTAATAAAGGGGTATACAGGGGGAATGAGACTTACCAGAAATTTTAATTAATTTTAATTAATTAATATAAGAGCAGTGGAAATGTGTAATTTACTACCTATGGAGACTGTGATTGTAGATACAGTAGATATATTTTCGAAAAGGTTAGAAATGTTTGCAAAGGAAAGGTACAAAATACAGGGATATGTAAAACAAATACACTTAAAGCTGCAGTTCGAGCAATATCCTGCTTGTGTGTTTATTTTTATAAATCTGTTCTGTACTATGAGAAAATACTTGTTGCGTTTTTTTGAAGAAAAAACATTTAAAGACATTTTTAATGTATTCTAATGTAATAAGCATTTTTGTTTCTATAGCAACCATTTACAAAGTCACATCCCCTTCCTCTTCAGAGACAGGCACTGGCTCTTGATCCCTGCCCCCTCTCTAGCAGTGCACCAATTGCATCTAGTGCCTGGTTGGTCACATGATCTTTCACAAGAACTTTGCATCTTGGGTAGTCTTCTGCAGCCCTAACAGTGATTTAAAGAACCCCGAGCCGAATCTTCAGTGATCGATTACAGGAGAATGGATCGATCAGCAACTTAGCTAATCACTTGTCAGTGTGCAGATTGTATTGATGTTTTTATATGTATATAATATTGTACAGGCATACCCCGCTTTAAGGATACTCACTTTAAGTACACTCGCGAGTAAGGACATATCGCCCAATAGGCAAACGACAGCTCATGCATGCGCCTGTCCGCACTTCCCGAATAGCAATGCCGGCTCCCTACTTGTACCGAAGCTGTGTGCAAGCGGGGAGACTATAGAGCCTGTTACACATGCGTTATTTACATCAGTTATGCACGTATATGAAGATTGCAGTACAGTACATGCATCGATAAGTGGGGAAAAAGTAGTGCTTCACTTTAAGTACATTTTCACTTTACATACATGCTCCGGTCCCATTGCGTACGTTAATGCGGGGTATGCCTGTATATATTTTTGTTTGTGTGTGCATCTTTGCTCTATAGACTGATATTGTTTCTGGCACCTGCTGTTGTGTAATACTTCTCGGATTAGACCTACAGGCTGCTCAGAGTTGAAATCTATCCCTAATACTGCCAAACACTTTAGACTGATCAGCCTCACAAGGCTTTTTTAAAATTAATCATTTGATTGCATAAGGAAGCAGTAGGAATGGTTTTGAGGATACTTTTTTTGTACCTACTGATCATTAACATGTAATTAACTATATGAACTATAGTTCAGTACAGTAATTTCCATAGGCCTTAATATTGCTTGCTAGAGAGCAAAGTTGGACTTGGTCCTAAAGGTCTTCTGCTATTGAAAGGGGTTAAAGATGCAGTTCCTCCGAATATGACCAATTATGAAAGTGAGATCAATGTGATGCATTTAAAGCAGATTACCACCAACCTTATTTTTAAAAATGCCCAAAACCTGTAGTAGAGTCTCCACATGAAAATTCCCAATGTTCATTCTCACTTTCTCCACTAGACAGCACTGTTCTGTGTTCAATACAGCCTACAAAGGATCTTATCAGAAAAAAGTCTTATCTTAATTTTTTCAGGTAAGGTCCTTTGCGGTCTACTGATGTGACTAAATTAAACGGCATTACCAGCTTCATTAATAAGATTTTTTTGCTCATTGATTAGCAAACAAATACACAGTTTAAAAAATCTTTGAACAGGGAAAAAACAGGTGGTGAAAACAGAAATGCTACCGTACAGCCCAAAATCTTTAAAAATAAAAGAAAAATAAACATGATGGGGAAACTGCTCCTTTAAGAGTTATTTTTCAGTTTCATAATCCCATCAAAGCTTAAATTTCTCATTAATCCTTTTTTGCCCCAAAGGAAAATGAGTTAAGGTTTAATTATGAAATTTGCATAGTAACTCTGCAAATTAATTTTCTAGATCCCTCAGTTATTCAGCTTATAGTGACTTATTTTAGTTACGTTTAACCCTTTTACTAATGGAAGAGGTTGAAGCAAATTGTGTGTTGGATATAATATTCTTGCGGGTGAAATGCATACAGATGTAACTTTTGGTTACGGTCTTAGTAAATTATAATCATCATTTATTATCATGATATTCAAAGCAGCAAAAAAATGTTTTAGTGGGGACTGGACATGGGTGACCCTGCCGAGCATTGCTTCGCCGCTGTTTCGGTCAAACATTCAATATAGTCTGGAAAACCTGCACAAAATGTAGATCAATTTGCTAAAACTGTAAAAAATGAAGTATTTCACATTTCTTTAAGTGGTGAAGTACTGTAGCAGCACAGCAACTCAATAAATGATTTTTTTTTTTTTAAAGTGTTATCGAATTTCAAATGCAAAAGTAATCGATATGAATCAAACATTCAATGCCCATTGACTTTAGCGAACTTGTTGTGAACTTTTGGATTGAAGCAAACATTTTTTGCCAAACAAAAACGGGTGAATTTTGCAAAGGTCACTAATGCATGCTAAAAGTTTGCATATCTCTAGTGTAGACTAGGTAAGCAATAAAGCATACTCTGACTTGACATTATTGGTAATTGATACATTTCTGCTTAAACAAATTATATATTTAATGTATAACATGTAAATTAACTTACTTGTATTAATTAAGAATGTTACAATAATGTGGAGCTCTAATAAAATCAATTATTTATTCCATCATTTTAAGTTATTCAAGGTACTAAATTCCTCTGGGCTGTCTAGCATTTTATTAAATAGCCATCTATATAGTTCCCTTTGGTATGTATTGGTGGCTTAATTTTTTTTTTTAATGGATCGTCACAGTCAAATTTGATAAAATTAATAATATAGAACAATGAATAGTTTTCATTGTACTGTTAATAGTTTTGTTTCCTCCATTTAAAATGCAGAATATTTATTTTCTCACCATTGTTATGTATTCTGGATGCATAAATACATGCATATTACGAGTGCCAAGTAAGTGACAGGCCTGCTTCCAAAATAAATACTATAATGTTTTATTTATACATAAAAAATGTTGGCTGAGTTAATCGTCATTAAAAGACATACGATGTTCAGTTATATTTTTATTTTACTTCATTCTTCACCTGCTTGTGTATGCTCTATTTATAGCAACTCGCTGTCCTTCATTCTCAGTTGAGATCATTTAACAATCTAGAAAGAGCTATGCTAATAATAGAAAATGTTTTGTTCTTCATCAACAAGCAGCTAATTGACTTCTCCTTCTTACATAAAATGTGTAATTTGTAAACTGGAGGTTTCCCCTCTCCTTGTTTGCTGCTTTCACAGCAAGCATTTCTCAGTTTGAACCTTCTTCTAATATAGCCCTTTCAAATCATTAGAGGCGATCTTCGTGAAACCAGACAGTGGCATTTTATCAAGTCTAATGAGAGCAGTTAGGTTATTGCAACAATATACTATAGTGTAATGCACACTGTACATGCCATAATTTGAATTTTTCTAATTGAGAAGTTGCATTTTGGCATTTGTAATTAGACTTTTGATATGACCATTACTAACATTTTTACTTGCTGATAACATAACTCTTGCCCATTTTTTCTAAGTCCATAAAGTTTATTTAACTTTTTAGGTATTTGCAATTGTGAATATGGAAAAATATAGTTTGGAAAAATAAACACATATTTTTTTTTTAGCTAGGGAAAAGTTGTTGTATAAAATTAATGGATTTATGTGTGATTTTCTGATTCAACAGCAAATCTTTAGTATTGTACATAAAGTATCATTTACTCATGTGCAACAGATAAAAATGTTACTCTAACATAATTTGTGCCCATTTATATTACAAATTAGATGACTATAATCTTCAGTTGCACATAATCTTTTTTTGATATGTAGATGCAGTCTAACATCTTGCGTATACCGATCTGTGTGGTTGATGTGAAGTGCTGGTTGTTTAAAGTGTGCAGTTTGAAACAGAAGCAGTTTGAACAAAGAAGTAACATGGACTCATTTGAAATAAATGATCAAAAAACAGATTACTTGGGTTCAACAAAGACCTTAAACGTTAGAAAGGCAGATTTTAATCAATTGACGTCTAATCTACAAGTAATACATTGGTATGATGTTTTTTCAGGGAAAATGGAGAAGATAAATGGGCAGTCTTTAAAACATTGTTAGAAAAGCACACTTATCAGTGTATACCCTTGGGTAATAAGTATAAAAAAATAAGTCAAAACCAATGTGGCTAAATAAACAGGTAGGGGAAGAAATGGAACAACAAAGAGTGGGGAGTGATCACAGGACCATACTAATTGAATGACGTATTTATATTCATAAGTGAGGTAATCAGAAGGTGGGTGCAAACTGTGAACTGAAAGTGAATCAGAAAAGGGGAAGGGGAAACACAAAATGAATGTGCCCCCAAAAGAATTCACTTAAATGCACACCACCCAAGTGTAAAAATTAACTTTTAATAAATCCTTAAAACATATATTACCAAAGTAACGTGTGATGTGAATTAAAATTGTATTAAATCATAGCTATTAAGCAATCGTGTCGTAAGTTATTCATACTATCCCAGTACCAGTTGATAGGATGGGATGTTAAAGACAGGGAATGCTATGAATAGGGTGTTAACCCCTCTGGGGCAACGATGAGACCAATTGTAGAGTTGTATATAAATATATTCAGGTGGGTGGCCACAGGATTTAATATCCTATTATTGCTAAATATAGCTCCCTTGCACATAGACATAGAGATTTAGGGCCTCATGCAGTAAGCGTTGATAAGGGAATTATCGCCATTTTATAGCCAAAATTGGGTTTGAGATTCAGTAAGCGCCGATAAGTGCTTGATATCGCCATGTTTCGGAGCCGATTATTTTGTTATGGGCAGTCGGCTGCCGATAAGCCTGTTTTCGCCACTGATCGCCACTTTTTTAAATCGGCTGGATTCAACAAAAAAAAACAGCTTATCGGGCCTGATCGGCACTACGAAATTGAGATGTTATGGCCAATTTCTCCCGCCAACTAAAGTTGGCAGTTTGGAGGGGAGAACGATCGCTAAGGCTGCCGCAACGGCACTTAGAAAAAAAAATCTTCTGTACATCAATGGAGTCAATGGAGCGGGGACGTATAACAGTATAGTACTGTTTACGTTTCATTGCTCACAATACAAACGTCATTTGCATTACAGTGTGGGGGCATTCCCTGCATTGTGTCACAGCTGACGTGTATTATTTGCATAACATTATACTTTTACATGTTTGCAGCATTTGCGGGTCACATTACTCATCATGTGATGATGTGCCAAGGGAAAATACTATACTCAACTCTTAAAGGAGAACCTCACATCATATCACACATTTTACTGAACTGAGCAACAATTATTTACATGATGTTACACATGACACACATGTCACACATACACAGTATATTCATCTTCCTTTACATTACACAATGCTTGTAATGTGACACGCATCTTTAAACGTTCATGTACATCTGTCTTCTCATGTTTACATATACTTTTGGGTCCTCCCTATTTTCATGACGTCACTTATTGGACGCTCAATCACATTGCATGTTTACATTGTAACCGTAGCATTACAAGCACTTCAACCTAACTTATACACACATGTACAGTAATTCAGCATTGGGACACCTTGTTAACTCATTCTATACCAACTATCCTCCTTACAGAAATGCATGCATATGCACACGACTATTCATTGTTGTCAACATGTCACAATAACATGCCTAATTACACATGTTACACAAAACTTTTCCCACGTCAATCTCAGCCTTTTTGCCTAATTACATGACTGACTGTTGCGTTCACAAGTGTTACATGCATTGCACATGCAACTATTTATTTGCAAGCAATGTTTCTACAAAGGTTCACGTCACATCATTGCCAAATATCATCATTCCCTGCAGAATACACACAACAAATACTTATAACAAGAACTGCACACAGCTTGCCACAGAAGTACTTTATTATGTTAATGTAACACCTTGCATTTTACTATGTCAC
Source organism: Ascaphus truei (assembly GCA_036426205.1). Classification (NCBI taxonomy): domain Eukaryota; kingdom Metazoa; phylum Chordata; class Amphibia; order Anura; family Ascaphidae; genus Ascaphus; species Ascaphus truei. Next base: position 26,509 of record WSYH01002883.1, read on the forward strand.
CTGACATCATCACATACCTATTTAAAGGACGCCCATTACCTGATCATTCACAGCTACTCATTTCAAAATGTTGAGATTGTTTAGGAGACGGAGGAACATTCTTTTCTATGACATGCTTGATGATGAAGACAATCATATAGGGCAAGGGAGGGACACACCGAGGGACAGTGACAGTGACAGGGACAGTCACGCGGATACGACAGAGACAGGGAGAGGGACAGGAGATCAGAGGAGAAGACAGAGGAGACAAGTTGTGCCTCGTCCGCGTCTGTACAGGGAGAGAACCCTGTTAGATGGGATGAGTGAGGAGGAGATTGTAAGTCGCTATCGTTTGAGTTCAGCAGCAATCTTAGCTCTTTATCAGGAGATAAGGGGAGATTTAGATTTTTTCACAGCCAGAGGTCGTGCAGTCCCTGGGCTTGTTAAAATGCTGTGCTCATTACATTATCTTGCTTCCGCGTCATACCAGACAACTGTGGGCATAGTGGGCGGGGTCTCGCAATCTACATTCTCGCGGGCCTTTACCCAGTTTCTCTATGCACTCAATAGACGCGCTAGGAATTATATTCATTTTCCTACAGAGGCGACAGAGTGGCTGGAAGTCAGGACTGGCTTTTATAATATAGCAGGGATACCATGTGTGCTGGGTGCAATCGATTGCACACATGTTGCTTTGATTGCACCTAGTCAGAGTGAGCATGTGTACCGCAATCGTAAGCACTACCATTCACTCAATGTACAGGTGGTATGTGATGCCACGATGAGGATAATGCATGTGGTACCCAAATTCCCTGGTTCCAGTCACGATTCCTCCATCCTGAGGAACTCTTCAGTCTTCCATGCGTTTGAAAAGGGACATTTTGAACATGGTTGGCTGCTGGGTGAGTACACATTTACATGTTCTAACACAAAACACATTTTTATTTAGGAATGTTGGCATTGTACAATTTGATCACTAATGTCAGCTTATGTGTGCTCCATTCATTATAGGTGACTCAGGATACGGAATTAGGCCGTGGCTCTTGACTCCGGTGCTAAACCCTCAAACTGAAGCAGAGGACAGGTACAATGCAGCCCATATATCTACAAGATCTGTTATAGAGAGGACATTTGGCCTACTCAAGACCAGATTTAGGTGTCTGGACAGAACTGGTGGGGCTCTTCTATACAAGCCTCAAAAAGTGTCTGATATTATCCTTGCCTGTTGCATTTTGCACAATGTTGCACTCAGGCACAATGTACAGTCAGACCTAGCTGAGCCTGTGGTAGACGAGCATCCCACCCATGTAGCTGCTGAAAATGAACAAACAGCCAGTGGTGGCCAGACACGCCAGAATCTCATCAATTCATTTTTTTCTTGTAAGTAAAAACATATATGTTCCAAGTTATACTTTTATACTTACATTATGTTATCTTAACAATAATGTTTTTTTATATACCCTTCTGGTAGGACACAGATGAATATGGGTTGCACACCTTTCTTCTCTCTGCTGTGTGCACAAAGGGATGTGGCACCGGTATGTTATTGTTGCACAGGTTATATAATCCCTCTTCAATTTTACTTTAGTTGTGTGTATGTGAATACAACTGGGGTAACAAAGCACTAATATTTTAGCATTGTGTTGTTCCTTATGCTAACACAATACACATATTATGCCCATACTCATTCATGCTTCTAGTATGCTTACATACAATGTTATTGGTGCAGTGTAACATGTACATCCATATGATGTGTACACCAGCCTGATTTACATTTTGAATGTCATGAAATATACATGGTGTTGCACATTTAACACCAAATACACACTTTGCTGTGTTGTTTACGGTACTGAAGATGGCATGTCAATGTTTGCAATTTATATATTGTTCCTTTGCATTATAGGTATATCTCCAGTATGACTGATCATGGTATGTATATTTGCTGACATCTCTCATAAGATGTGCCTACATCAATCTTCCTATAATTATTTGTAGTAAAAACCCAACATATTGGTTTAAACACAAATGTTACATATATGTACTTTCTGTATCATGTATATGCATTTAGCTACTCTTGAGCTTTCATGTGCATTGTATTAGAAAATGATTACTCCCATTTCATCACATTTTATGTATGTTTCCTTATAAATTCCATTAATGTAATATAGAGGTGTTTGGAGACAAGGGGATAACTGTAGTTATTTCTTTACTTACGGGAGATCATTCATCACGGATGAAATTGACTGATCATAAAACTCCATGCATGAATGCCTGCAATCACAACAATGCGTACTACATCTTATATTTAGCAATGTTGGTGTTTTGTAATGCTAGGAATTAATAGTCAACATTAATTTACATTTGTGACATGTGTATGTATAAGTCAGACGTGTGTGGATGTGTCCTACATGTACCAAGTGTTAAACTGTTAACAGAGAAGACAAATTTGTCACTAATGTTACTGGCATTTAGCATTTATAATTTACCAATATGACAATGTTGGTAATATTTTTGCAATATAAATCACGTCACTTCATCATTATCATGATGATAATTATCAAGTATTGTCACAATTGTAACGTCAATCACGTGCACATTAGCATAGACACACTTTGTAAGACAACTGTTTGTGTCTGTATCAATTTGTGTAGGATCCATGTATAACACCGACAAATGATAACACCAGCTTTATTATGGTAGCTTATATCATCATATTGACTATACTATGTATTTTTAGAACGTTTAATAAACACAGTAAACTATAGTTAGTTAGGTTAATGAAATATACACAGAAACGTACTTCATTACATGATGTTGATGTCATAATCAGAACATCATGCATTGTAGGGGACCACAACATCTGGCCAATAACATTATTTGCTACAGTCCCAAACCATTTTATCAACATACCCATGTAACAAGAGATTTTTAACAAGAAATGGCTAGTTGGTTGTAAGTGTCCTTTACATTGGGAGAAGGAGTGGCTCAGTGAGTAAAGACACACACTGGCACTGAGATTTTGAAGCAGGGGAGTCTGGTTCAATTCCCGGTGTCGGCTCCTTGTGACCTTGGGCAAGTCACTTTATCTCCCTGTGCCTCAGGCGGCAAAAAATAAATTGTAAGTTCCACGGGCCAGGGACCTCAGCCTGAAAAATGTGTCTGTAAAGCGCTGTATACAACTAGCAGCGCTATACATGAACATGCTCATATTATAATTATTATTATTATTATTATTATTATTATTGTTACATCGTTTCGACAGTCATACGTTCCATTACACAATATAATTCACAAATGTGTTAGCAGAGTGGGAATGGTTGTTATATATAAAACACACCATGCCATAAAATGATAGTAGTCATTAAAGAACACTCAATAAAAATTCATGAGGCACTATTTTGCAACATCATTATGTTAATTAAGTGCTTATGCAATATAGGCATAAGGGTATCACATTTTTAATTGTTTGTTAATAAGCGCTGCAAGCAATATAAAATTAGTTCCATATGTAGTATAGTAGTCGGTGGCTCCTCCTCACAATCATCTCATATAAAGGTAGACTCTTCTGAAATCATACATTGATCCGATTGTATCTTCCCCGACATCTCTGAAATACAGCAAACACATGATGGTCAAATATGGCACCTTACTATATATGTATCCGTGACAACGCATTACACAGCTCTATATGATTGTGTACATACACACGTCACTCACTTATATGTTAGAAGTACAAGTGTACATCAGTATGTAATGTTTCTTTAAATTTGTAGCAGGCATAACTATGTATATGATGTGAACGTTGCCTGTATACTGAAAAATGTGCGCGCACATCTTAGTGTGCGCACGCACTTCACGCTTGGCTGCACTAACTGTTAGCGCATGCGCAAAACAAAGCGTACGTTGTGCGTTCAATACATCTTGAAAATACCATTAAACATAAAATCTTTATTTCAAATACAATGAATACGAAACTACATTCGTTCTAAACGAGTACATCTGTATTCTTTTTAAACAGACGTGTTTGGACAGAAAGGACGGCCGATAACACAATGCGCAAATGCAATACGTGTGACATCATGTTAAACCAGCGTGAAACGCACGCTAACTCTCCTCCCACTCAATTAACATTCTGCTAACGCCCAGTTTACGGCTACAAACACTGAGCCGCACACATGACACACTGCAGTTACCGTTACTATAACAAAACATGACAGCCAATAGGCTTTGAGGTGCGCACGTCGCTTGGGGGCGGGACTTACATCCGTAATCCTTTTTAAGGACGCCTTGGGCCATGACAAGGGTCCCACGTCATACGTGGTGGACCCGCTTTTAAATGTTGCATGATAACAAAACAGGTATGTGTTAGAGTTATGTTAAAATGTTGCTACTATGGTTAAAGGGATAGGAAAGTACGTATATTTATTCCGTCAGCAATGTGTACTACTCTTTCAGGTTATACTATATTGTATTCGGCAACAATTTCTTTGTGATCGCTACATGTTATGCAGTCTGCAATGTTACGCTGTATCCACGCATTGAAAGGGAAAATGGTGGTTAAAAAAAAAAAAAAAAAAACATTTAAACGCACAGTCAACGCATAACGGTTGTTATATTTACCATTCTTCTAGAATTAACTCTTCGTCTGGCTGCAACTGGTCGCTCCAGAAATGCAAGGCATTTTCATCCACGCTTGACCCACCCGCTGAATCCAGTATGACACACATCTCCTCCATGAAGCGCTCATAGGAATCGCCACTGCTTTCTTCAAACAATTGGTCGGGAGGTAGGTTCATTTCTTCTGGTTCCCATTCCAATGCATTTTCAGCTGAAAGGCTTGGTACATAATCATAGTACTTTTGTTGTTGTACAATGTGGGTTTCAGGAATGGAGGGTGCAGATATTGCAGCAGGTATCGATTCACACGGAACAGTAGTAGCGGATCCATTGCTATTGGCATTAGGAATAAATATGCCTTTCACAACAATATATGTGCCCTCTTTCAGGGTAAAATGCTTTTCCTTTGCAATCTTCCAGAAACCATAGGTGTGTTCTAGCTTATCCTGCACACGTTCAAAAAAGTCATTAGTTGATAAAGTGAATCTTATTGAGGAATTAAAATTCCGCGCATGCCTACGGTCTTGGTAATAAGGATATTTAGCTCGAATCAAATCATAGATTTGGCGTGTGCTTGCTTTGTGTCCGCGACTGTTTAAAATTGCTTCTGAAACCATGTACTTATACCCTAAAAGGGGATTCATATTGTTAACGAATTCATCAGCCATGTCAGAGTAGCACAAAAGATGTGTGCAGTTCTGTCTTCTTTGCTCATCAAAATGATTCTGCTCAATGGCTAACAAATTCCTGTGTTTCGTTTTCAAGGTCAACAAAAGTAACTACTTTTACTCCTTATTTCAAACGCCAATTGGATGTGTCCTTTTAATTGGGTTACGTTTTGTGGTTAGTGATAGGCGAATGTGGGAAAAACATGTATAATTTTTTTATCTCGTTTGTGAAAACATTCCTACACTTATTTCAGTAACATTGAGTTTTCTAGAAAAATAACAAAGAGCACTGTGTGAAAATAGTGCTTAGACAGCCATATCAGTAAATACACACACCTGCAAAATGAAATGTTTTTTTCCCACATACATTTCTGTGTAAGCTACAATTGCATCATATGTGGTATTTGCTGGACGTTTTGGCGGTAAAACAGTTTCAATTGGAACCTCTTCATGGTCACTTGCTTGTATTTGTGTGTCTATGGCGGCGGCGGCGGCATCATCATCATCATCATCATCATCAAAATCCTCTTCATCATGTTCTACAAATAAATGTACACATTATTAAATGGCATGTTAATCTCTGCTGTGTTACTATGTAATTGTACTGTGTCATAAGTAACAACTAACATGTTTCCATACGTTTTATAACCTCACATTAAAAACTACCTTGACTTAAGAATAATGTTTGGACTCAGTATGAAATATGAGTGACTGAAAACTTGCTGTAAACTCACAACTCCTACATGATAGTTAACATCACTAACACAATACAAGTTGCCTTACACTTCATTTTCACTGACACTAAGTAATCCTATTTAAAGAAGATGTGCAAAACAAATAATGAACATGACAACATAACATATAGAAGAGCACATATTATATGGCCACCAACTGATACACTCACCTTCTAGGTGTGTTGAGCTGGCTGACCCAGGTGAAGACACTTGTTCAGTCTCAGGTGACACATGTCCTTCAGGGGCAACTATATATAACAATAACATAAGTTTTACATTTACATGTGTAAATATTGTGTAGCCAGGTCACCTTTTTCTCCTTGGAGACCCCCCCTTCCCTGGCGCAGCTCGATCGCGGGTACTGAAAACCCCGACGATGAGATCTATGAGCATATGCGTAAGATCCCTGGATGGCAGCACGCTCTTCTTATAGACTTAGAGCCAGCTTCCACGTCCCCGTGGAGATCGCGGCTTTTTGTTGTGTCATCCTCAAGGGATATATGCCCGTCCGAGTCACCGTCCACGTTATTTATGCCCGGGTGTCCCCCTGAGGGTTACCCATTAGTATACGCTGACCCCGCGCCATGGCAACTTCCTCCAAGTGAGATGCGTGCACGTGATACCGCTCCCAAGGCGCAGAATGATTTTGCAGAAAACCATCCGGGACTGGCGGGAAAACCAGAGCCCCGCCCCCGCAATGTGAGTGACTCAGTGCAGAGCCCGAGCCACTCAGTGATAGAGCACACCCCTCCTTTAAATTCCACCAGGGGGAGTGAGCACAGTGAACAGCCATTAGACCCTTCTGTTCACCAGGAGAAGGAGGAAGGCATTGTCGTAGACATAGAATATTTTCTTTCTGAGCAGGAAACCGCGATAGACTGTCAAGGGATACACCCTAGTGTGTATGTGGCCTGGCGCGCGCCAGGAGTAGATTCTCTTCTCTTCATATGCTCCTGCCTGCAAGAAGCCCACGCTCAGGGAGCCAACGTGGCTCAAGGACCCCTCGACTTCAGGACCGTCGAGGTGGAAGGAGAAATGGGCATACAGTGTTTTAGCCCCACTTGTGACTGTTCTAGAGAGACATTGACATGGTGGTCCTACTGTGAATGTTGCGGTGTGCGGTTACTGAAGTCTATTGTGCCCCAGCATGCAGAAGTTTCCAGTGAAGAGGTTGAAGTCCCATCGGTGGCGATGCGCCTACCGGCGAACCACCCCAGCGGTGATGCAGAGGATACAGAGTCTGCTGTGGGTCCGTATACCCTGGAAAAGGTGTATCCCGATGTTGCGGACCCTGCTGTGGGCCCGTGTGCCCTACAATGGTCAGTCCGACCTACTACAGAGGTACCATCGGTCCTAGGCGTGGAACCAGTACCTACAGACGACCAGGGTGAGTCGACTGCCCCAGGGGTGCTGGGGGTGAGCCTCCAGGTGACCGCGGAGCACGATGGCTCCTTAAGTCTGGTCGCCCGGGCGAGGGGCTCCCCTCTGCATCGCGTCCTGGTGGAGGTGTCCTCATTAGAAGGTAGCTGTCCAGAGAAGAGAGTGGACCAGTGTCTACCGCCGATCCTTCCGGAAGAGGAGAAGCCCATCGTCAGCCAGCCGAGTGGTAAGGAACTCCCTTGTTCCCCACAGACTCCGATGGAGGTGGCCGTGAAGAAGGCCAAAGCTACGGTTCCTGAGCGGAGTGTGAGCCCGTGCGCTCCGACGCGAGTGGTCCCAGGACTAGGATCCAACGCTCCCGAGTTTTCAGTGCGTAAGTGGACTGCCCCAGAAGTGCCGGGGGCAGGTCCCGATACCACCAAGGTGGGAACTGACAGCGTCCCCGAGGACCTGTTGGCCACCGTGAATCTCCGCAGGGGTAAGGTGTCTACTCTTTCCCCCCTGCCAGGTGTAACCGAGACATTGTCCAGTGCTCGCTTCTCAGTGGAAGCCTCGCAAAAATATAGGGACAAGGACTGTGTAAAGGAAGATCCAGGGAGACTGGCCTCCTTTAAGCCCAGAAAGGAGCGTGCCCTTCGCCAAGTAGTGGACCGCGGGAAAGGTCCTGGCCTCCTGGTCTACCGCATCCCTGCCGCGGATGACCGGGTAAAGGCCCAATTCAGAGACACTGTGCTACTCTTTCCACCAGGGGGAGGAAGTAGCGAAGAGCCAGTAGCTGTCGCTTTAGGGTGTACTCTCCGAGAGATTTACCCCGGGGAGGCTCATGGACGCAAAAGTGAGGTACCCCCACATGTTCAATTAGGGGCACCCCACAAATGGTCTCAGCAAGCAGCTGATACTCAGCTGGCCTCGGGTAATAATGGGTGTGATGTGTCAGGTTTCATGGATGTTGCAGCCGATCTGTTAAGTGTACGGGTTATGCCATGTCATTTTTCACTGTGTAAAATTGTGCCATGTGATGAGGTTCCCCAAGCGAGGGCGTTGGGTGTTTCACCAGGGGGAGAGTGTAGCCAGGTCACCTTTTTCTCCTTGGAGACCCCCCTTCCCTGGCGCAGCTCGATCGCGGGTACTGAAAACCCCGAC
>WSYH01002883.1:46755-76763 GCA_036426205.1 Ascaphus truei
TTTTCGATGTCCTCCACCCTCTGTTCCGTGGTCTCTGTTCTTTTTGTTAGGGCCTCCATATCGCCTTTCATGGTGTTAATGGCCTTGTTGAGGTCCTCCTGGAAACCTTTTCGCATCCTGGAGAAAAGATTCTCCATATATGCTTGCATGAGTTCCCCCGTGGCGCCCGCCACCCCCAATGCCTGCCCCTCCCCTTACTCCTCCGGGGCGTATGTCCCGTCGCCATCTTGTGAGGCCTGGTTGATTATTGCTTGGCGCGGACTCGGGGAGAAGTAGGCTGTTACTCTTTGGGGTAGCGGTTTTTTGTTTTTATTAGCCATCTTTGCTGACCAGCTAGTTGTACGTTACCGCTGAGAGGGGCCACAGACTGAATCCCTTGTACGTCTGTATTCGCTAATTTCCCCAAAAGTCTCAGATGTGGGAATGCAGTTTACCTGCCCTCTCTGAAGAAACCGTCCTTAAACTTAACGAGAAAATATCCCCTAAAGAAATATCTGAAGTAATAAAACAACTAAAAACAAATAAGACCCCAGGACCGGACGGTTTCTCGAACCAATATTACAAAAAATTCAAGAAAGTGCTGGTTCCACACTTAACGGAGGTTTTCAACTTGTTTATGGAGGGGGAGGATGTCCCAGTATCCATGTCTACAGCTAACCTGGCAATTATCCATAAAGAAGGAAGAGACCCGCTCCAATGCGGGAGCTATAGACCAATATCTTTACTTAATTCGGATCTTAAAATTTATAGTACAATCCTTGCAAATAGACTAAATCCAATATTACCGAGATTGATCCATAAAGACCAGGTCGGATTTGTTTCGGGCAGACAAGCTTCGGATAATACGCACAATATAATAAATATCATTGACCACGTACATCTAGGGGGGACAAAAGCATTCTATTAAGTCTAGATGCTGAAAAAGCATTTGATAGAATTAGATGGGATTTCTTAGACCACACTATGATTAAATTTGGATTCAAAGGCCCCTTCCTGGAGGGGGTTAGGGCCTTATATAAGAACCCATCGGCTTTTGTCAAACTCCCAGGAGGAAACTCGGTCCCCATAAAAATTAAGAACGGTACCAGACAAGGTTGCCCTCTATCCCCACTTCTTTTCGCACTATCAAACGAACCTCTAGCAGCAACAATTAGACAAAGCCAAGATATAGGATGGGTCTCCATCGGGGATAGAGAACACAAAATTTCGCTGTTTGCGGATGACGTTATCCTGTCTCTGACATCCCCCATGACGACCCTTCCTAATCTTCAGTCTGAGTTGGCGAGGTTCGACCGGATCTCGGGGTACAAAATCAACAGCGATAAATCAGAAGCCCTGAATCTTTCCCTGACCACCCAAGAAGTAAAACTAATGAAGCTCAACTTTAGCTACAAGTGGAGCTCCACAAATATAAAATACTTGGGAGTCAGAATAGCCAACTCATACGCAGCATTGTACAATTGCAACTTTCCCCCTTTATTTACAAAAATTAAACAAGATCTCCAGAGATGGAACAAATACCATATTTCGTGGCTCGGTAGGGTAGCATCAGTTTAGATGAATATCCTTCCCAAACTGCTGTATTTCTTCCAGACTCTCCCGGTCTGTGTACCGCTGGCAGATCTCAAAAATCTCCAAAATAGCATCTTCCAATTTATATGGAAAAATAAAAGGCCGCGAGTGGCGCGAACGGTAATGCTTGCCCCAAAGGAGTGCGGAGGCCTAGGTGTATTAGATATAATCAAATACTATAAAGCATCTCACTTAAAATAAGCGGTGGTATGGAATAACGACCCAGCGTCCTGTGGCTGGTTGGAGATCGAGGCCTCATACGTTGCTCCCCTATCCCTCGGTGCACTACTTTGGTCCCAGGGGGGTGGGAAGATAATACCAGGTGAAATAGGCCTGGGAGCCATAAGATGTACGTGGAAAATTTGGTCACAAACAAAAGACAGACATAGATTGACATCCTCCCCCTCCCCCCTTATACCTATATTCGATAATCCAGATTTTCCCCCGGGTTGCGACCCCAGGGACTTTAAGCAATTCCGTGAATCAGGTATAAAGATAGCATCGGACTTACTTAACAAGGGGTCTCTGATGTCATTCTTGGAGTTACAGGACAGACACCCCTTGGTAAAACTTCCCTTATATGGATTCCTCCAGATCAGACATTTCCTCCAAGTGGCGTCCCGCAGGTCCAAATTTAAAAGCCTCACGACTTTCGAAAAAAAATGTGCTGTGGGAACTTACCAAAGAGGTCTGATCTCGGGAATCTACCTGGGACTAGCACGTTCCCTGATACCTGCCAACCACAACTACATGTTGAAATGGGCCGAGGACCTAAACGTAGACATAGATAGAGATGACTGGGAGGACATTTGGGAAGCTGCAGCCAAAACATCCATTTGTACTACTACCAAAGAGAATATATACAAAATTCTATTTCATTGGTACCTGTCCCCGAGAAGGCTGAGCCGGATCTTCCCTGACCAGCCCGATATGTGTTGGAGAGGATGTGGACAGGGTGGAGATCTGGCACATATACTATGGAGCTGCCCTAGGGTCCAGATTTTCTGGAATATGATCCGCTCTATAGCGGAGGAAATAGCGAGAGAAGAGATCCCTCTGGACCCCCTGGTGTTCCTACTAGCGAAACCAACTGATTCAGCCTCAGCTTCTACGAGAAAACTAATCTCACACCTGCTCACAGCAGCTCGCTGCTCGCTAACAGCCAATTGGAAACAAATATAAACCCCGTCCAAACAGATGGTTCTCCGTCGAACAAATGAGGTTAAATCGATGGAATACTTGTCGGCCCTCCTGAACCAGAGCCTAGACCGGTTTAACAAGGTCTGGGATTTATGGCCCTACAATGAAGATTAGAACACTCGCAGCTCCAGATCATTGCGCCTTCGCCCCCCCTCCCCACCCTCCCCCCTCCTCACCCTTTTCTTGTTCTCTTTCTCTACCTGTTTTGCACTATCCTCATATTTCTTCTTTAAAATAAGGAGGAGATACTGTTTATTTTCTGAAAAGCTTCCTTGTGTAGGCCCGCCTTAATGTATGTACAACTGGTTGTAAACACACTCCTTGTAACTTTTTTGGAATGTTGCTTGTAACCCTCCATGAAAATCAATAAAAATGTTTGTTTAAAAAAAAAGAAGATATGGAAAATATGAACATTCAACAAATACTAATGTCAAGCATGTACATAAAATGCCAGCAGCACATAAATGAACCAAAAAATAACTATGCAGAAAATTCCATTAAGGTGGGCAAAGAGGGCTAGAAGGCTATGTGAGTTACTCACACGGCCATATGTAAGCAGATGCCCAGATTGGTGTCTTTGTATGCTGATGTATCTCTCCTATTGTAAGAGGATGTCTTTCTTTTCTCATTGGGTAAGGTGGGTAAGGTGGACCCATGTTGAGAAAAGTGTAGTCCTCCCCATGTTTTGTACCAAGTGTAATAGGATGACAAACACGTGGGCTGTCAGAATAATGTTTATTAAGTAAAAATATAGAGACAAAAATACTGTTAAGATAGTCGTACATTATACAGTGCGAATAACAATATGATTATTAGTATACTATAAAAATGACAAAAATACTACAAACATTACAATACTAATACTGTTCATAAAATTCCTATAGGGTTGAGCTAATACTCCTAGGTGATTCTCAGTGGTTACTGTAGTGTGTCTATAACCTGAGACAGAAAAGAGAGACCTCACTCCAATAAATATTGAGTCAATCCAAAAAGCCCCATGGTAAATCCCAACCGATGTTGTCTCGTCGTCTTCTTGGGCTCAAATGAGGCGTCACTGTCTTAGATAGGGCTTGTGATGTCACATTTAGCCTCCACATGGTTAACAGCCACCTGATTGGCTGTTAAAACCATGTGTAGACTTTAATGTTTTATTTTTCAATAACGTTACTTAAAGGGAATGATGCCAGCCAATCAGAATGGCTGAGCTTCATTTACCTTTAAGATGACATCACGAAGCCGGCGTCACATGGTATTTCAGCAAATCAGATCGTGGGAACCAATTCCACACTCTGGCTGAAATACCATGTGACGCCGTCCATCTTGGATATTGTGACGTCTTGTTAAAGGCAAATGAAGCACAGCCATTCTGATTGGCTGAGCTTCATTTGCCTTTAAGATGACGTCACGAAGCCGGCGTCACATGATATTTCAGCCAATCAGAGGGTGGAATTGGTTCCCACTATCTGATTGGCTGAAATACCATGTGACGCCGGCTTTGTGACGTTATCTTAAAGGCAAATAAAGCACAGCCATTCTGATTGGCTGGCATCATTCTCTTTAAGTGACGTCATTGAAAAAAAAAACATTAAAGTCTACACATGGTTTTAACAGGCAATCAGGTGGCTGTTAACTATCTGGAGGCTAAATGTGACGACACAAGCCCTATTTAAGGCCGTGACGCCTCATTTGAGCCCAAGAAGACGATGAGACAACATCGGTTGGGATTTACCATGGGGCTTTTTGGATTGACAGATGAAGATAGAAGATTAAGAAGATCAAGAAATGGTTACAGATGAAGATAGAAGAAGGTGATTAAAGAAAGAAAAAAAAAAGATTTGGGCACCTGATTCGGATCTTCATGGCAGATGGCATCGGATGCAGTTTGAGGCCTTTGCGATATGTGAGTTTCCTGTTTCCCCGGGAGTCGGAGGGCCACCGATTCTAATGGTAAGTAATACTGTATATTGAATGTTTGTAAATGTCTTTTTTAACAGGTTTTTTCATTGGATGTGTTTTTTGATTTTTTGGGGGGAGGCACATTGACTGATAATACAGTATATTAATCTGTACCACTTTAGGGTACAGATTAATACATTATTATGTCAAAATTTGAGGGGCATTTCTGGCTTGGTATTGCTGTTGTTTTTTTTTAATTACAGTTTCTTATGTGGATGTCATTGTTTGTTTTTTTCCTGCTTAATGGTAATCAAATGTTTGCAATTGTTGTTCGTTTTTAGTTCATGTTGTATTATGTTAGCTAATGCGTTTAATGGTTATTTCAGATATTGTTTGAATTTATTTCTTTGTATTTTAATGTTTAAATTAATTCATTAATGTTGTAGAAATTAATTGTTTGATTAATTAGTGTTACTATTAATTTTGAGTTGGTTTAGTAATTAATTGGTTTGATTGGTTACTGTTTAAAATAATTCAGAGTTGTTTTAGGACTTAATTGTTTTGATTGTTTAATGGTTTAATTAATTCATTGTTGACGTTGTTATTGCTTGTATTCATTGGATTAGATGGCTACTGTTTTTATTTAGTGAAGTGTGTTTTTTTGGAGTTTGGTTATGTTTAATTATTGTGTGTCTGGTGCATTAATGTATTGTGATTATGGTGCCCATTGAGTGCTATAGAGGCTTATCATGCCCATATTATTATTATATGGGTATGATGTACCACTATACTACTCAATGGGTACAGGGTGGGTATAGTCAGTCCAGGGTGGGTGCTTAGGCCTCCCGTGTTTGTATTGGGGCAGGGTGGGTTAACCCCTTAATGACTATAGTGGTTAGTAACCGCTAAGGTGATTAAGGTGTTAGGGGCTATTAGAATATCTTTGTTATGTATATACTGTATGCTTTCTTGCACCGGAGGACAGAGGGACCTGCTGTTGTGAAAGTATAACTGTATTTATTTACTTAATTTATGTATGCTAATGCAGTGTTTAATAATGGCTCAAATAATCTATTATCCATATCTGGATAATAGTTTTTTGGCCCATTAATGTAATGTATGTGTGTTTGGTGGTGCAGGGGGAGGGTGATTTATTTAAATGTACTGTACTGTGTCGGCCATGTTTTAGTTTTTTACACACAGGCACCTGTGCCTTAACCCCTTCATTGCCTTAGCGGGCATTGCATGGCCGCTAAGGTAATGAAGCTGCTTACATTTTTAATTTTTATTTATTGTGTGCGTGAGCAGGGTGTCTCCTGAAATGAGCAAAGGTTATTTCAGCCTCGAGGACCCCCTACTTCCTGAGATACAGGCCCTGTTATGGGGTGCCCGTATCCCTCTAGTCCCACGGCCATGTGACCCACAATTTTAACATGGCAGGGATACCGGCACCCCATAACTGGGCCTGTAACTCGGGATGTAGGGGGTCCCCGGACCTGAAATCAACTTTGTTCATCTCAGGAGACCCCCTGCTCACGCACACTATGAATACAAATAAAATATAAGCAGCTTCATTACCTTAGCAGCTACCCGCTAAGGTAATGATTTTTTATTTGGAGGGGGGTGGGTTTGATACTAGTGTGGGGGAGCAGGGGATCTTCCGAGCTAAACAAAGTTGATTTCAGCCTTGGGGACCCCCTACTTCCCGAGAGACAGGCCCTGTTATGGGGTGCCGGTATCCCTCTGCATTGTTTAGATTCAATCCCACAGGATTTTAACATGGCGGGTGTTCTGGCACCCGATAACGGGTCCTGTAATTCGGGAAGTAGGGTGTCCCCAGACCTGAAATCAATGTGGTTCAGCTCCGGAGACCCCCTGCTACAAAACTGTAATTTTAGAATTTTAATAAAACCCCCGCGATCGCCTGTGGGAGGCGCTCAGTTAGAGTGACTGATTCAGACTCTCTTTCTGCGTGTCTATTACACAAAGGCAGATGCCGGTAGCATTCACACAGAAGGGGTCCCTGCTTTGTGCATCTAATGCGCTGCGGTCATTTCTTTAAACACAGCGAGCTTTGTCCCTGTTGTGATCACGGTTTTCCGAATTAATTACCGCGTTAAGTGTTCGAATAACGGCCGCTGCATCAGTATAAAAAAATAAATGCACAGTGTCTGGTGTTGTTTTACTGTCCTGAGAGTCCCGACATGAGTGCACCACTGCAGTCCGTGTTCCAAAATCCCGACATAACGTACGCTTATTTAATATGGGCCGCGATTAATGCATATGTATTTTATCGAAAACTGTGACTTTTACAAATTTTCACCAGATGCTCATGTGTGGAAGCGTGCAATAAGGAAAAAGTTATGTATCAATCCGTGTTTTTTTCGTATTGATCCCGGTGATAAAGGAGGGTATTGATGTGTAGCACCAGATTTTTCCTGTATCTTTGATCATGGAGACTTCAAAATGTGAAAGGTCATGTTTAAACCAACTAAGAAACGTCAGTCGCTGGCAAGCAATGCGCCAGCGACAGCGCCAGCTTCCAATAACGGTCCGACCGTTAGTGAAAACCTGGTGACCGGCAACCCTTGCTGTCTGTCCCCGCCCGGATACCTGCAACCTGAGCCGGATTTGTGTACAGATTCCAGCAAGCTTGCATTTACCATAGTGATTTCCAGCCTTATCAGCTGTCAACTACAGGTGTAGTAGTCCCGATGTCACCTGTCAACTGTGTATAATCAAGAATACGGGACTGGCAGTGGCTCGGCGCCAGCTGATTGGCAAAGTCTAGGGTGAGTAATGTTGCCGTATTTTATTCTTTTTTTTAAATATCAATATCAATGCACAGTCAAGCGATTATCCTGTAAGCAATATCACTGGCCGAGCAGCTTCTACAGTAGATACTGAACAATTGGTGGAAAGCTAGGCGCATGCGCATTGGAACCTTCTTGAAACGCATATGCGTGTCATCACATCGACAGTAGGCACATGTGCATGTGAAGAGGAGACACCCCCGGAGAAAATTATTGGTGGGACTGACTGTGGGAACTTCTTTAGGGGACTGACTGACCATTACAGTAAAACTTGTACTTTTATTTTTCCTCAGAAAAGAAAACTTTGTCATCTCATGCGGAAAACGGCAAATGGAGGGATTTCAATGGATAATATCGTTTTGTGTAACGATGCATGCACATTGCTGAATCGGATTTAAAAAACCATGTACCGGAGTCATCAGTTTAGTGGCCGTTGTTATTGATTAGGATAGAATAACTGAGAGCTTCATAGAAAACCTGAAACAGTATGCGGTTGTTTTCAGACAGTATACAATACTTTTTTTTTATATACATACTGTATAATAAACCCGAAAAAAAATTGTGCATTTATTCTACATATATTCCAGTACATATGTGTATTCTATACCCGTACTGCATGTATTGTTTAATACTCTTGTGATGTACTGAGCATGCCTACAGTATACAGTATAGTACTGTACAGTATGCCTGGACAGTACTGTACAGTATGTTCTAGAAACACTGTATGTTGTTACAGTATAAAAGGAGATAATGGAACAATTTAAAACAAATCAACATTTTCTTTTATTGGTGGAGTAAGTACAAAAACATTTATGGTGTAAGTAAAAATATTTATTTAAAAATACAATTTAAAAACATTTAAAGTGTACAGCAATTAAAAACATTTACAGGTGTATGGTGTACTGGTAGTAAAAACATTTATGTACAGTATGAATACAATTTCAAACATGCAACATTTCCTTTATTGAAGTGCAGAAAGTCAAAACATTTACAGTAGGATTTGTAATGAACAGTAAGTCAGGCCTGCACAACTCCAGTCCTCGAGGGCCGCAAACAGGCCCGTTTTTCAAGGTTATCCTGAAAACCGGGCCTGTTTGCGGCCCTCGAGGACTGGAGTTGTGCAGGCCTTGTGTAATTAAAAACATTTCTTTATTAATACAATTTAAAACAAGCAACAAGTCAAAAATTAAACAACATTTGAACAGTCACGCGAATTCGATTCCCACCAGATTGTCCTTCCAGGGCCGATGCCTTGTATGACGCAAAATGCCATTAATGGAGTCTCTCACGATTTTCATTACAGGATCTGTAATTGAAAAATAGCGTCGCAATTCCTCCACAATAGTCCTTCTTAAATTTTCAGGAAGCGCCCTTTTCTCACAATTTCCTTCGTAGTTTACATTGTTGGCCAACCCGCAGTACACCAAGTAGGACACATGGTGCTTGAAAATTAACATGGCATACTTCTGGGGTAAAGCAGCACTTATAACCCTATACTTCTCCCTGAGTGGCTGGGGCAGCTCGAGCAGTATGATGTCGGGCACCGTCTCAATGCAAGCGTATGTGGGTTGGATTCTGGGAGCGGGTGTTCTTCTGGGAGCAGGTGTGCTTGTGGCGGTGGGCGAGGGTAGGTTGTCTGGGAGGATGCTTTCCTCCTGTCTTGGTTGCCATGTTGTCTCCTGGCGTGGTCTTGACGGGGTTGTCATGTCATCCTCATCAATTGCATACATGTACACATATTCTTCTGGTGGAGGGGGTGCGCTTGGTGATGTAAGGTGGTCGAAGGTCCCATTTATCCCATCCATGCCACCCTCCTGCTCCAGTATCAGAGATAAAGGGGTGTTAGTTGCGAGGGGGAGGACACCAATGTATATGTCTTCTATGTCTTAGTTCAAATATTCCACGTCCACCTCTTCGATCCCAGACTAAACCCTGTATAAACAGAATCCTTGACCGCTAAACACCGCTAAAGAAAAGGGTCTTGAGTAGTAGGATTTAATGGCAAGCCAGCAGCAACTGCAGTTACTGCTGGTTCATTATTCCAGATCACCTCTTTAGCTGGGCTGATTGGTAGTATTTTAGAACATCGGGAACTCCCAAACCCCCTCTTGCCCTTGAGGCCAGCATAACTGACTTTGCTACCCTTGGTCTTTTACCTCGCCAAATAAACTGAAAAATCTTGCTTTGTATATTTTTAAGCTCAGAAACCGGTACTGTATGCAGACCGTGAGTGTTTGAAAATAATAGAGCAGCATTGGGAGTATATTCATCTTTACTGAGACAATTCATCCTAACCAGGATATTTGAATTTATCCCAGGTCTGCAGGTCCTTTTTAATTTTATCAAATGGGGGGGGGGGAATTGCATAAATACAGAGAGTCATATGAGCTCGCAATCCTGACTCCTAAATATTTAACATGGATGGAGCTCCACAGATTTTATAGTTTATTCCGTCAATGGGGATCCCCTGAACATTGACTTTGTCACAAATTTTAGCGGCAAGAGGCTCAATTGATAGGGCAAAGAGAAGAGGGGACAAAGGGCAGCCCTGTCTGGTTCCATTTTTAATCCCAATCAGAACTGAGTTGTTTCCTGGGGTTTAACATACGCTGTGGGTCTCTTGTAGAGCGCTCTGACACCTTGCAGGAAAGGGCCACCAAATCCAAACCCCACATGGCCCCATTTAAAAATGCCCAGTTTATTCTGTCAAACGCTTTTTCAGTGTCTATACTTAGTAGCACAGCCGTTGTGCCGGTGAGGTGCATGTGATCAATAATATAATCTTTCAGGTATTGTCCGAGGCCTGTCTGTCAGAGAAAAATCCCACCTGATCGATATGGATTAACCTTGGTAGAATTGGGTTCAATCGCCAGGATCTTGCTATAGATCTTTGAATCTGTATTGAGCAGAGAGATTGATCTGTAATTCCCCCGTTGACGTGGATCTCTACCCTCTATGTGGATAATGGCCAAATTGGCCATAGACATGGAAGTTGGGATTGGCTTGCCTTCTAAAAAAGAACTGAACATATCAAGGATAAATGAGGAAAGAATCGTTAAAAATGTTTTATAGTATACATTGAAAAAAACATCCGGACCAGGGGTTTTGGCTATTTTCAGATATTTGACTGCTTCTGATAGCTCTTCTTGGGTACATTTCCCATTCAGAGCCAACAGATCCTCTTTCGATAACTGGGGTAGGTTGCATTGTTCCAAATATTTTGCAACCGCCTCAGGGTTTGTAGGGCCCTTCCCAGGAGTTTTCAAATTATACAATTTTGAATTAAAAAAGTGAACTCTTGAGTTATTTCTTTTTTCTTATGTAAAATTTGACCTGATTTGCCACGGATTGTGGAAATCTGGGATTTGACTCTCATCCCTCTTAGTTTGTTAGCTATTAACCTATTGGTCCTGTTACCCTTATCATAATAATGTTGATTGATCCATTTTAACGCTCTTTCTACATTGTCTAATTGTAGCTGTTTTTTTGAGAAGTTAATTTTGTGCTGCTGTTCTAGTTTCATAATCTTGTCTTTAAGTTCTTTGTATTGTTTTCATTTGCCTTTTTTCCTAAATGAGGCTATTGAGATAATATCACCTCTTATTGATGCTTTGTGGGCTTCCCACAACATTGCAGGAGCTGAGATAGAGCCCTTATTTATATCAAAATATTCTGAAAGTGTTTGCTTAATTGTACTCACTATATCTGGGTAGTTCAGAAGGGAATCGTTTAATTTCCAGTAGTATGGGTTATTTTTAACAAAGGGGAGAAAGAGAGAGTTAATTCAATGGGGACATGGTTTGACCTGGTAATAGGCCCTTTATTCGATTGGGAGGATGCCTGGAGAAAATATTTGGTACTCAGAAAATAATCAATCCTTGAGTAGGTCTGGTTTGGAGCGGAATAAAGGTCCTGTTGGCCTTGATTTTGGGCCCTCCAGATCTCAATCAGAGCGAAGTCTTTTACTAACTCCCTACATTTCTTTGCAGTTTTTTGGGTGGGAGTTGAATGGGAGAGACCCAGGAAATTGGACTTATCTTGTTTGGGCGAGCATACCATGTTTAAATCTCCCACTATTATCAAAGAAGATAGCAAATGCTGATCAAGGGATTCTAGTACTTCTGTTAGGAAAGTTATCTGATTCTTGTATGGGGAGTACAAATTAATTAGGGACACTGGAGTGCCCGAGAGAGAACCCTGGACAATCAGGAATTTACCCTTAGGATCAGTGGTCACCGTATTGCAATAAAGGGGACCTTTCTTTTAATTGAAATTGCTACTCCTCTTTTTTTGCTAGAGAATGATGAGTAATATACAAGAGGGAGAATATTCTTGAAAGTGTTGGGGAGGGGGGTAAAGGTACTGAAGTGTGTTTCCTGAATAAACAAAATACTGTATCTCCTTTAGTTTTTTTAAATTCTTGGAGAGCATGTCTCCGTTTTTTTAATATAATGCAGCCCTTTGACATTGAGTGAGACAAGTTTTATAGAGGACAGACTAGACATGGTTCTGTTTAGGTGAAAAATATTGAAGACCATTCACATTCCCAAAGTGGGGGTCTTTATAAACCTCACATTTTTTAGAGAAATAAAAGTGGGTGTGTCATTTCTTTTCCTAGAGAGACATCAGTGGACGGGCAGACTGCGGTAAGGGGGGGGGGGGAGAGGAGAAGAAAGGATAAAGAGAGAGAGAAAACGGAGGTGGGCACAACAGTGGCCCTAATATGGGAGCCTTAGTCACCTTAATGACCTGGTTGGTGGGCATATCCCCTTGGGAGAAATCCCCGGTCACAGAGCATGGGAGACACCAGGAGAGATAACAGAGAACCGTCTGTCAATTTGAAGAAAAAAAACAACCACCGAAACTTCACAGTTAAACATTATGACAACATTTGCTTTTGAGAACTCCAGTAATTGATGTGCTGGTTGAAAAAAACATGTTATATGAGTGGTATATGAGTGGTATATGAAATGTGTGTGGGGGGATGGGACGAGGGGAGGAGTGGTGTATGGGAAGGAAGGAGAGGTAAAGACAAAAGCGTTATTCCCTGAGGGGCTAAGATACTGTATCTCTATTAAATAGTTTGTATTCTGGTCTGTTGTTACAACAGTGTAAGAGGTCCTGAGCCTCATATATTGAGAAGAACCCAGGGGAAACTGTATCTATAGTGAGAAATCCTCTAATGGGGAAGATAGACAATACTCATTTTACATTAAGAGCTAGTATCCATCTTAGCTCAGCCAGACTGAGAAAATCTGTGATTGAGCATATTATCAGAGAAATGGGAGGGGGGGTAAGGTGGGGGGGAGGGAGGAAGAGGGAGTTGGGGGAAGAGCTTTTGTGTTGGGTTTTATTGAGAACACATTTATTTAGTTCGCCAATTCCATACATTTTTATCTTAACTAACTGGGCTTATTTGATGGTGCGTAATTGACATACAGTTAAATAGCATAAGGCTGCGTTCAAACAGAATGCGAAGCGACATGAGCACGCTTACGTGGGCATGCACATTCTCCACTCTTGCACTTTGGTGTGTGTGAGTTTTCAAACAGAAAACAACACCTGGCGGCGAAGTACAGTGTTGATGCCTCTGCACTTGAAGGAGACAACTGAAGTTGTGATTTCAAGCGACAGCCGCATCACGTGTACTTCGCCAGCCAATCACAAACACACACATACTTTGTTTCTTTTTTTTATTAAATGGCTGAGTAGTCCCACTTCCAAGTCAGTCCAATCTGTCTGCTGGGCATGAGCACACATCACCCAGCAGACAGAGGCACGGACGCGCCAACGCACGAACGTGTAGTAGCCTGTCTGAACTCAGCCTAACATTTGCAAACATTTTGTAATTGGACCTTGTCAGAGTAAGGGAGGGTAAGTGAAGTAGGGGGGAGTGGAGGGAGTGAGGGGAAGAAGAGGGGGGGATGGGGACATGGGGGGCAGGGGAATGGGAGGGGTAGGGGGAGGGTGTAGGTGAGGAGGGAAGCATCATAACCGTAGATAGTTAGCACATCAACACTACATGATCCTATACATTTTGAATATTCAGCTTAGGGAGGGGGTGGAAATTTCAGGCCTTTGAGTAAATGTGGTATATACAGAAGAGGTGTGTGTGGGGGGGGGGGGGGGGTGAATGGGGCCTTAAAGGATTTAGCTTAATTTAACAACTAATGGGGTATTGGGGGGAGATAAGAGGAAATAGTCTTGCTTAGTTGCGTAAAATTGTTACAGGCTAGGGGTCAATATACAATCAAACCTGCTCTGGTGAGACTGCGCCTAGAGTCCAGATCAGCCTCTCGAGTATCTTGGGGGTCTTTTGTCTTTTGGTTTTCTCGGGAGCTTAACCATAGAAATCTTTTCCTTAGTATTGAGTTCAACCTTTATTTTCCTTTTATTCCTTTTTTTCAAAAGCCCACTGAGGAATGGATGGATGAAACTTTTGGGTAGAAAACTGTGGGGGATGAATCAGGGGGACCAGCCTAGACTCCATCAGCTGAATTCTGAATTCTCCCCCCCCCACGGCCGGAGAGGGGACATTTCTCCCAATTAAGCACCAGGACGGCGGAGAAACTGGAAATGGTGATCCCTCTGCTTTGGTCAGTCGGATTCGCCGGGTGTGAGAATCCTCCTGCATTTAAATCACATGATCCTCCATGGACATCAGACAATCCCGCAATGGTGGGAGTGAGCAGCAGAAGAGGAGCGCCAAGGTCGACCTTGCTGGTGCAGTCGAACAGCATCCATCGACTCCAAGACGGAGCAGCTCCAGCGACGAGTCGACCAGGTATCCACGGAAATAAACCAAGGAACAACAAGGTAAGAGGTTTGAGGGGGGGGGGGAGCAAACATGTCCAGGGTAAAGGCTCAACTGAGCTCAACAACAAAGTTCAGGGGGAAGGAAACTTGGATGTTGTTGATCAATCTTTGATCTTTTAGTGGTTCTTCTTTGTCTCTGGGCCTGCAATGCCCAAGAATCTCAGGAATAGTGGCGTTTCTTGAGGTTGCGTGATGGTCATATATCTACCATTCCATGAAACCACCATTTTAAATGGAAAGCCCCCTCTATACCATGATTCTTCAGTATTTGGATGAGGGGTTTCATCTCACCGCGTCTGGAGATTGTTACTTTTTAAAGGTGATTAAATATTTGGAGGGATTCTTTCTCAAATTGGAGATCGCCTTTTTCTCTGCTAGCCAGCATTATTTTTTCTTTGGTTGAATAGGAGTGAAGCTTGACTATGACATCCCTCCTTTGTCTTGGGTCCTTCGATCTGGGGCCCAATGCACGGTGGGCACGATACATTTTGAGGTTCTGCTCTTTAAGATCAGGGACCAGCAAGAGAAATAGTTTGTGAAGGTAGGCACGGAGAATTTCCGTTGATATAGCCTCTGGTATGTTTTAAATCCTCAGATTCTGTCTTCGGTCCCTATTCTCCTTGTCCTCTAAACTGTCTTTTAGGGAATTTATGTTGTGGCCCATCTAATGATTTCATCATCTGCTGATGATTGTAGTTGTAGCGATTCCTCCATTTTGGACTCCACTCCTTCCGATCTTTGGGGCAGTGTATTTAAGTCTGTTTTGAGCCTATTGATCGCAGTTCTTAGATCGTCCTGGAAGCCCTGCATAATTGTGGCAAAGAGGGCTTCCATGTATTCTTTATTTAATTCTACCTCTGCCGTGTCCGTTTGCAGCTGCTCGCGGGCTGCCTCTGCGGGCCCATGTTGCAATGCCATCTTGTGAGTCTGTGTTCGGCTTTGCCGAGCGCTTGGACATCGCTAAAAATCAGGAGATGTCCTGGTTCTGAATCTTTTTAGCCTTTCCAGCCATTGCGGATCCCTTTAGGATCAGTATCCTCCCAATTTTTTTTTTAAATCTGGGTCGGATTGTGCTTGCACTTTTCATTCATTGCAAGTTAAATAATGTACAGTAATTATTCCCCACACTTCATATCCAAAACAGTTTAAAATGCATTTGAAATTGTGAAAGAAATACCTTTCAGGGAAAGATGGATGTATCTGCAAAGCGATTCTGTACTATGCTGCTAAGATGTAGCATGTAACAATACATAATATAATTGAATAAGTCAGAAAAAAATGTGTATTGTGAAGAATTTGTGTAGAAACAATTTGCAGCAGCAATCCAACATTGGGAACTCTCTGTTTCTTGCTTTTCTCACTCTGGAATGATTATTTATATATGTGCTATCATTGATTACGTTGTCAGAGGAATGAAAGAGAGTATTACAAGACCATAACATAATGGCTACAGTATAAATAGTAGAAATTAGACTTTGTTTTTACTGATGGACAAGAATAATTTGGTGGGACATTGAAAACGTTCAGTAAATGCATTATAGATATCCTCTATAATGCAATAGGACATGGCACAGTCTCTCTGTGGGTATCAAAAATATGTTGGGTAATTAAAAATGTTAGTGCCATAAACTGCACAGCTGTTCTTCATGACCAATTACACCTCCAGTGGATTTCTGCAAAGTATTGAACTAAACCCCTATTGTAGTTTAGGGTCTTAATAGTGATTTTGAGATTATTTTATAAAATTGTGCATAATTATGATTTTAAACTATGATGCTGTAATAAGTGAAATGTAATAAATTAACAATCATTGATATATACAGTACAACATAGATAGTGTATGTCAGAGTAACTCTCTTTTAATAATTGTGCTTTACAGTAAGTCATAATCACAGGAAAGAAAAATTGAAAAGTGTTGAAAGTTAATGGCTTTCATAGTAGTTCCAGGTACAAGTAGTAAAGTACATAAATTACATCCTCTCACTCCACAGTTTATTGGGAATGTTTCTGCTCTACATGTTATTTGCTTTAGCAATTTTTATTGGACTGTGCTATAAAGTAACTTTATGAAAGCATGGATTTAAAAAACAAGAGGAGGGGTGACACCCCCCCGCACCTCTTACGCGTTTCACCCGCTATGGGCTTTCTCAAAGAGTAGCGTTACTCGTGCAGAGCCTCCTGAAATACCGGATACAAACCGGACGTGACATCACTCCACCAATAGGATGCAAGTACTCCCTAGATGGTATACAGGGAGACCGCACTCCTGGTAAGTTAATGCACGTACGAGGTGTATCAGCACCAGGGGCATGCGCAATGGAGACAGATAATTGAACAATAAAAACAGACAATTTTAAATTTAAACAATATATATGACAACACAAATAATTAATTATTCATCTATAATCGCAAATCTTCACGGAGAGTGGCACATGCATAATAATATATACAGAAAGATGTAACAAACCGCTCATACATGAGGATGCGAAGTAATAAAAACACTGCATAATGAAAATGCAATATAAGATTAAAATCAAGTAAAGTCGGGGGGATGAGGGCTATCAATCTATTAATTCATTAGAACAATTTGAATGACTAAAGTACATAATTCAATAGCATGCAGTAATCATAAGATGTATTCAGAAATTGAATTGTTAGTAGTGTATACTAATGTAACAAAATGTAACATGAATGGCATCACATCTTCATACATGTAATAGCAACAATTAAAATCATTTTTTTGCAACAATTGGAATCATTTTTTTGTGTATATGAACTTCAAGGAGCTTATTTACATTTTCAATATATTCCACACCAATACGAAAATTCATTACCATTATCAAGGTTTTTTTTCAAAAAAGGAACATTTCATCAGAAAAGGGGAACATCAATTTTCAATCAATAATGGATAGAAAGCTCTTAACCAATACAAGGACTAGTTTATAAAAATAACAATATATAATATGTCTCAAGAGAGAGATATATATATATAAGACATATCCACACTGCTTGCATGAACACTCGCACAAAATATTATTATGAATGGAACAATCAAGGCACAAGAGATATCATGTAATAATCTAACAGGTCCACACATAGCCCTTAACAATTTGATATCTATATAAGACTGCTTTAAGATGGATTATAACCCCAATAGTAAAATATTTTAATAGTGAGGATTTGAGCAAAGATAATATTTATATACAATAGGTGTTTTTGGTGGAGCTACATAGGTGAACAATTAGGGCATATAGTGATTCCCAGTGTAAAGACCCATCAAAGAAAGTTTTTTATCTCCCAGTCTACGTTGATTCCTCTCGGTCTCATTGTATCCATTGTAAAAATCCAGAACATTTCCTTTTGATTAAGGATGTTCTGACGGTCACCACGTCTGACTGGGGGTGGAATGTATTCTATCCCACTAAAAGTGAAAAGATCTAATTTCCCCTTAGGGCATTCTGAGAAGTGTCTTGCCACTGGGAACCTCTGATCTTTTTTTTTTATACTTCTGATATCAGAAGTACTTTGTTACCATCTTCAAAGTGGGAGTTTCCCCAGGTGCACTGGTTCATTAAGTTGCTGGATTCATGTATGGGGTCTGGGTGGGTCTCAGGACTTCCCCCGGACAACCCTTCACATTCTTGCCGGACCACGTCCCAACTAGGGGTTAATTTACATCAGCTCCACTTTTTATTTTATTACATTATCCGGATGCAGCAATTCATTACACATGTGGATATAATGCTCTGTAGCACTAGTTAATTGAGGGGACCTTTACCTCAATATTCCTTCAGCATGTTATGGCATACTTCAGCTAATAAGTGGTACTTCCCAATACAGTCATGATCGCCTGAATCTATTGATATAGCACACGTGTGTCTAAATATTAGAGACAGGAAGTTATGAGTGAATTTATATAATGAAGGAAAGTTTAAACATAATTTTTGTAGTTTTTTTTAACTCTGTCATAAAACTGTCAATCTCAAAGCTGATATATGACAGGGGTGGGTTTAGGTTGTTTCAATGGTGGGAAAAATTGTACTTAAGTTTGAGAAAAGTATTATGAAGATCAGATTTCAACAGAGGTGTGTTTTGGACCAAACACATGATTTCTCATAATTACTATGCCAGTGACCTCTCAGGGAGAAAATCTATGACATATGGTAATGTACTGTACAGGGATTTCTATTTTATGTTTTATCCAATTATTTTAAGAATTTGTCCTGCATTTATGGTAATTGTATGTTCTTGTAATCCTTTTCTGAATATAAGCACTATATTTTTTAGAAATATTAAAACATTTAATAAGTGATACTTTGGATGCACGCTCTGGAGAGAGTATTTACATTTTCGGACACATTTTGCTACAACAGATTTTTGTGTGTTGTGCATAGTTTTTTCTATAATAAACAGGGATCTGAGATCCTGGCAGATATTCATTTGACATCTTATTTTTGCATAATTTCTCGGGTGGTGGAATCATATAGATATGATTGCAATTGAGTAAGGGGATAATATAAACTTAATGAAGGTACCTTTGCGGAGGAGAAAGATGAGTTGGCCGTGTGTATTAACCCTGGTTGCATAGCTAAGTCACACGCTCACTTGTGTGCTGTTCGTGATCGGTGGTATATGCTGACGGATTGAGAGGAGATATTGTCCATTTGAGGGACCTCTGTGAAGGTGAAAAGTAGGACCGCTTGCAAGCTGTGCATTAACCCTGGTCCCATAGGCAGGTCACGTGCTCACAAGGTGTACCATACGTGACGGGGTTGTGTCAAAGTCTCCCAGTTGTCCAAAAAAGGGAAGAGAAGATGCACAGCAAAGGAAAATAAAAGAGAAAATAAATAAAATCACACAAATGTTATGGCACCTTGATGAGGTGCACTGGTCTTTCAAAGGTTCCTACTCTAACCCCTTGATAAATATGATGAAGAAAAATAGAGGTTATACCAGGTAGCACTCAAAATTTGCAAGACGGGAAAAACAATTATTAGACTCAGAATGTGTCAAGAAACAGTACCAAAATTCAAAAAGAAAAAAAGAAGGCTTCAGTTGTAAAGTATAGGCATATGCATATTCAATTGGAAACAGCTGAAATCCTCCCAGCAGTAAAAGTGGGGCAAAAATAGAACAAGAAAGCTATATTTACTTTATGAAGAAAAATAATTAATGCCTCAAACACGTGGCCTTTTGGGGAGTTTGATTTATATGAGACTTCAGCAACAAGACTGGATTGTAATTTCTTCTTAGACTTTTTCTTTTATTATGCTTCATGTGTGAAATATAATAAATTTTCTTAAAGCACATTACACTGATACTTTTTTTATTTTTTCTTGTTGATAGAGTATAATAGGTAAAGGAATGTGGAACATCTTTCATGATGAATTCCTACCAGAAAGCAGTATAATAAATCCTACTTCAGTGAAATACTACTCTGTCATGCTGGGCAGAAGCTAATCTAATTAGGATGTTAGCTTCTAAATTTAACTGCTCACAATGAATTTTTATGAACATCTGGTAACTAGGAGGCTAAAATAGCCCTGAATAGTAAAATTCACATTGGCTAGATTACTAATTGCAGTTGAAGCCTTCTTTATTTATTATTTTCTTTTATGACACTACATTTTTGTTTATGTCTACGAGATGTTCAGTGTGATAACTGATATTTCTATTTTAATCATGACTTCTCAAGAGGGGCTTTATTTTTCTATTCAGTTTGGTGGAAGCATATATTAAATTGTTTTATTTACAGTACCTTTGTCTTTCACTTTTCACTCTCACTGATTTTCAGATAGACATTTAATTTGTCCCACTTTTATTTCGTAAATAACTCGGTGTGCTTAACATAACTCTTATTCCATGAGTATAGCAAACAAACTTTGGTTGGGATACACATGTATTAACACATTACAGCTCTGTTCCTAACAATCAGTGATGTGTCTACGGTACTGTATGTGGCCTGGTTCATTTAAATGTCTACAATCATTTTACAAAAAGATGCAAATCCAAAATATTTCAGTGCTGATAATTTCAAGAAATCAGATTGGCAAAAATCTCCTGGAAGTCAGCAAAGCATTTATGAAAGTTGCCAAAATGGCCCATGTCTAGGGCTGACTTAGAACCATAGTTCTCTGAAACCATTGGCTGCCATTAGATCAGTGCAATAATAATAAGTACACATGTACAGGTTTGCCGACGAGTATTCTAAAACTTGCCTTAAACTTGCCTTGGAAAATCTGGGGCTATAACCAACAAGATCCAGGTACATGCTGGGTACATGCTGCAAATATTTCAGTGACATTTCTGCAGAGACTAATGGCCCATCGGATTAACACAGCAGGGGGCCCTGGCAGTCCTATTCAGTTTGAATGGGACTGCCAGGGACCCCCACTGTTAATCCGATGGGCCATTAGTCTGTCTGCAAAAATGTCAGGGAAATGTTGCAGCATGTACCCAGCATGTACCCAGGATGTTCCTGGGTCTTGTTGGTGATTGCCCCAATTTTGTTTTAGAATACTCGTCGGCACTACAGTAGTGTAATTTACTTTCGGCTGCGGCATCGTGAGGTGCGGCATGAATACATTGTTGTCCGCACCTTGTCCACAACCAAGTCGCACCGAGCCTCACCTCGTCTGCGACTCGGCTATGGTCAGCCGGAATAATTATTTGTGCCGTTATTTATGTTTTTGCAGTACAGTGCATGGCTTGAAAGGGGCGCAGGCGAATATCTTTGCCTATGATACTCTGAATGCAACAGTTACTACAGTGCAGTAGTAACCCCACAGGTGTCTGAACACAAAATAATATGTGCACGTCTCTTTGGCTAATTACCTTTTTCATCTCTACGGTTGCAGTTTCACACTTTATTAAAAAGCACTATGCATTAACCAAATATGTCTCATAATGGTTATACTGTACTGTACAGGGCATGGGACATACAGCTTTCTCCATGCCACACAAGACCGGCCTGCCGTTATGCTTATATGATATACTGTAGTGTGCCATTCAAGACTGGACAGATAAGAGTTCAACTCTACAGTATCTGAGATTTGTTAGTATATTGTTAACAATTACCCATTCTCCAGTAAAAAATGAAACCAATAAGGCTGGAAGAATTCTATTTGACACAATTTAAGCATTGAGGATTGCTTTATTAGAACACCACGCCCTGCCAAGAGGGACAGGTGCTTGACCCTCCACGCATCATGAATAGGTATGTTCGATAATGGCAACTTTTGAAGTTGCAAGAGACCTTCCCGAACTGATCACTCCAATCTACCCCTACCCAAGTACCTGCCTCCACCCAAATACCTGACCCAAACCGAGTAACTTCTCCAACGCGAGAATGCGTGACGCGGGAGAATTAAATGTGCAGAGAGATACCGGCACTCCATGCCAGGTTTGTATCTCAGGAAGCAGAAGGGGTGAGTGAAAGGAGTAGTTGCCCCAGGGTGGGATGTTAGCTCTACCGGAAGAGTTGCGGTAGGGGTTAACCCCTTCCTTACCATAGCAGTTACTAGCACTAAGAAAAGGAAGGGGTTAACCACTCCCGCTACACACCCAAGAGGCCTATCATCCACCCTGGGGCTACTACCCTCTTAACCAACCCCTCTACCCCCAAACATCACCCGCCTCACACTAAAGAATGGGCAAATGCCGTAGTAGTCAAATATGGCTAATGGCAAATATACCCACCTAAGAGGCCCACAACCTACCAGGGACTACTAACCCCTTCACCCATCCACTTTTCCACCAAAAATCCCCCCCCACAAAGGAAAGGGCAAATGCCCTAGTTGCCAAATATGGCTACTAGCGCTTTTGCCCACAAAAATATAGTATAGAGTAAAATATAGTACACATTAAATGAATAAATGTTTTAATGCCAGGATGAAGGCCGTCCTCCTCCTCTTCTTCACCGCTATGGTAATTGAGGGATTACTGGTGTTTTTTTTTTTTTTTTCAAACAGTTTTATTAGGCATTCAGGTAAACATACAGTGGTCATGTGCAAAAAAGCCTAACATTTTCAATTCCGCAATTTTTGGGGGGGAAACAGATAGGCAACCGCCGTTGCCAGTAGAAAAAGGGAGGGGGGCCTTCGAAGAGAGAAGGCAGAGGGGGGGTACTGAGGAGGGGAAAAAAAGGGGGGGGGGGGGAGAGGGGGGGGGGGGGGAGGAAAAGGGGGGGGAAGACCCATCTGACTGTTTATGTGTATGGCGTTTAGGGCTGCGTTCTAGCGCCTATGGTGGGGTGATCAGTGTCTAGTACGTTAGGTTTGGTTGTCTGGTCCTATTGTAGGAGATCCATGGATCCCAAATCTCCTCGTGTGCCGGCATTTTTTGGCGGATGATGGCTGTGAGCCTCTCCATTACCATAACCTCGTCGACTCTTTTCCTAATTGTGCCTAGTGCTGGCGTAGTTGTCTTCCTCCAGGAGGCCGCAATACAGCATCGAGCCGCGGTCATAATGAAGGAGATCAATTTCCTGACTGGCCGGACAATGTCCTTCAAGGGTGCAGCCAGCAGGTAGGTCAGTAGTTCAATAGGCACTTCTAGGTCGGTGACCTCTTTTATTAAAATTTGGACCTTGGCCCAGTACTTAACAATTTCTGGACAGGACCACCAGATGTGGACCATGTCCCCTCTATGACCACAGCCTCTCCAACATTGATCTGATGCCAGAGGGTAGATTTGGTTTAATCGGGCTGGGGTAAGATACCAGCCAAACATAATTTTGTAAATGTTTTCCTTTATTGTAGTACATAGGGAGGTCTCTGAAGCTGTCTCCCAGATTTCTTCCCAAGTCTCTCTGTCTATACCAATATTCAGGTCAGCTGCCCATTTGAGCATATAGTCATGCTCTTTTGGGGTCGAAGAGCGCTCTAGAGCCCCGTATATATCTGAGATTAGACCTTTCTGATGGGTCTTTGTCTCGCAAAGCAGTTCAAATGATGTGAGAGTGGGGTATTCTGGGAGAGTACATGTTGTCCTAATAAAGTTTCTGATTTGAAGGTATTTGAATGTGTCCAATTGTTTAATTTTATATTTGGTCCTTACCTCTTGGAAACTCAGAAGCCTCCCCAGGCTCAGAAGATCCGCAATCGCCTCTATACCCCTTGTGCTGTATTGTTTAGATCCACATCCCGGGGGGAACTTTGGATTGTTGAAAATAGGGGTCAATTGGGAGCTTTTGGTAGTAAGGCCATATTTGTATTTACAACGAGACCAGACGTCCCATGTGAAACGGGAGGCCTGTAGTTTCAGGTTGTGTGTATGACCCTCTCCTCTGTCCAGGCTCCAGAGGCAGGCCTGCAGAGAAGGCACTTTGGCACATTGAGTCTCTATCTCTACCCAACTACAACGGGTCGGGTCAGAATTCCACATCACCACCTGCTTAAGCTGTGCAGCTAGGTAATATCTGTGTAAGTCCGGTACCCCCAGACCTCCCCTAGATCTTGCAGCCATCAAAACCGATCTGGCGACTCGGGGTCTTTTGCCCTGCCAAATGAATTGAAATATTCTGTTTTGCATGTTTTTAAGATCAGCGCCTGGGACGTGGGTCGGGAGTGTTTGAAAGAGGTATAACATTCTTGGGAGTATATTCATCTTAGTGGAAGTCATTCGACCGATCCACGAGATCTGGTAACCTTCCCACTGATCTAGATCCTTTTTGATCTTATCCCATAAACGCAGGTAGTTATCCCGGTATAGATCCCGATAGTGCCTTGATACATTAACTCCCAGATATTTAATGTATGAAGGGCACCATCTGTAGTTGAAATTGGTTTTGAGGAGATTGACTTCGGGATCCGGGAGACTAAGATTTAGGGCCTCTGATTTGTCGCTGTTTATCTTATATCCTGATACTCTGCCAAACTCCGTCAGTTCCCTCTGGAGGTTGGGGAGGGAAGTTAGAGGTTTAGTCAGGGTAAGGATGATATCATCAGCGAATAGGGAAATTTTGTATTGTGAATTATCAATCGGGATTCCCTGAATGTTCGGGTTCCCTCTTATTTTAGACGCCAATGGTTCAATCGTGAGGGCGAAGAGAAGGGGAGATAGGGGGCATCCTTGACGGGTACCGTTCTGGATTTGGAATCGTTCAGAGCCTCCGCCCAAGAGGCGTACCGAGGCTGAGGGATTCTGGTAAAGTGCTTGAACGCCCTTTAGGAACGAGTCTCTGAAGCCGAACTTAATCAGTGTCTGGTTTAGAAATAGCCAATCAATCCTGTCAAATGCCTTCTCTGCGTCAAGGCTTAGTAACATTGACTTTGAGCCTGAAAGGTGGGCATCATCTACTAAATTTATGATTTTGCCCAGGACAAACCCGACCTGGTCCTTGTGTGTTAATCTCGGGAGGATGGGATTAAGGGCCTCATGCAGTAAGCGACGATTATGTGAAATCGGCAAGCTTACCGATTAGTCATGTTATTGGCGATTTTTCCTCTCCGTATGCAGTAAGTGCCGAATACATTCAAAATCAAGCCGAAAACATATCCGCCCACTCTCACGATGATTAGCCGATACACCTGTGTGTGATCGGCTAATCATCGGAGGGAGTGGGTCCCGGAGGAAAAATGGGTGGGAGGGGAGAGGGGGGAGGGGGGAGCAGAGGGAATGGTGCGTGAGCGGGACATCTTTCCTTCTCAGGGAGACCGGGGAGGGGGTGGATGGAGGGGGCGGGGGGTGGTGGTGGGGGGGTCCCTGAGGGGGAAAGGAATAGGGGATGGGGGGGGTACAGGCTTAAACATTGAACCTTCAGCATTGTACAAGAATCACATATAATAATTTACACATTATACAGTTAACTTAGCACACGTGTTGTGCGACCTCGTGTGGTAGTTCCAGGTATTACGCCTGTCAGGACCAGATTCATCACCGTGCTTGACCAGGCAGATTCAAGGGTGAGTGGACCATCTCAGGGGGACGGGGTTTGGAGGGGGGCAGGGAAAGGGAGGGGTGGGGGATGGGGGGGGCGGGGGGGGGGGTAGGGAGGAGGCCCTGAAATGGGGAAGAGTAGGGGGGAAGAGAAGGGGGGGAAGGGGGAGGGAAAGGGGGCAATACGCTTTGTCTGCAATCAGTATCGGTGTACAGTAATTTCCTATATATTCCGGCTTTGGTGAGGCAGTGAAAGGGGGTTGGGAGGGGTAGGGGAGGGAAAGGGGGGTAAGGGGAAGGAGAGGTAGCTGGGGGAGGGATATGGGATGGGGGGGGGAGGGTAGTGGGGGATACAAGTTTATACAATTGACCTTAGGCATTATACATAATTTACATTTTGCAGTGTTGATACCAGACCTTCGCCATGGCCCAAATGTTATACAACCTCGTGTGATGATCCTGTGAGCAGCGCGGATCAGGCCCAGAAGGGGAGTGGGGGGGGAGTGGGAGGAGGGGGATAGGAAGGAGGGGGGAGGGGGGGGGTGGAGGGGGGGGGGGGGGGTTAAGCGAATGCCTTTTAAGTGCAATGTGGGCCCTTGGAGGGCATGACCGCTGGGGCAATTAAGGCCTGCCGCCAAACTTGGGGTGTAGGACAGTGTAACAACCGGGGATAACCGGGGATAACATAGGGGGAACTGTGTTACAGACCCTCCGTGAGCGCCTCGCAGTCGGGAGCGACCGGAAAATCCTGTA
This sequence comes from Ascaphus truei, assembly GCA_036426205.1. NCBI lineage: Eukaryota > Metazoa > Chordata > Amphibia > Anura > Ascaphidae > Ascaphus > Ascaphus truei. Next base: position 72,684 of record WSYH01002883.1, read on the forward strand.
CCGTCTGCCCCTCCGCGGAGGGGGGGTGAGCCAAGATCCCGTAGGGCTGTCAGGGGCTGAAGAGTTGGCAAAACCTCTTGACCCCCCCTCGGCCGAGGGGGAGGAACCTGTGCTCTATCCAGGGACCGGGCTGTTGCGTCGGTCTGGATCGATGGGTTGGGGCCACGTGATGCGGAGAGTGGAGTCTGGAGCTCGGAGGTCGCGCGCGGTGATGACGTCTGCTTCGTCTCGATCTCGTCCAGGGTGCCTCGTGGTGTTCCGCAGCGGAATGGAGATTCTACAGACGCCATCTTTGAAGAATCCGTTGCGCACGGGGTGGACTCATCTCCTCGTTCTCCTGCGATGTGATGGGTGGCTCCTTCAGGGTGTCAGCGGGAATGTAGTCGGTCGCCTCTCCGGATGCTGTTTGGAGTCTCTACTGAGAGGTTAGTGGTGTAACAAAACACAGAACCCCAGTAAGCTCTTTTTGGGAACCCCTGAGCCCCCACAAAATATATATATGTATGTGTGTCAAAATGGAGTGCTATTGAGCGTGGCATATGTATACAACAGACGACAGAGAAGCCCAATGCTACATCCAACATGACAGAAATACACAGTAAAATACTTATATATTCTCTTGAAGTAGGGTCATTTAGTTTAACCCTTTGGCCAAAGCGTTGTAAGCTTGCGAGCCACGTCAAGGCAGACACCTGTTCGCAAGTCCTAACACTACCAGATAAAATACTAATATACCTCTATTAGGATTAAAATTCTCATTTACCTCTATTAGGAGGGAGAAAGACCACAGTGAGTCTATATCCAGCAGAATGAGGCCCTTGCAAACTAGGGAAGTGGGGAGGGGCGGGCTTAAAACCTGGGAAGGAGGAGCCACTAACCTCCACCAGCTGGAACAGCTGAGAATGGGTTAACAAAACACAGAACCCCAGTAAGCTCTTTTAGTTAGTGGTGTAGCTTCATTTGGCAGGGGCCTGCAGTGGGGACCCTCCCGACGCCATTTTAGGTGGTGATGGGGAAGAGAGCGGTGATCTCCCGGGAGGGTCTCCCTGTGTGCAGGGTACGCCCGTCATCTCTCTCTGGACTGTCGCTGCTCCACGATTCGCTCGGAAGCTCTAACCGGGTGGTCCTCACGGTCCCGGGGTCTGTTGTCGGGCTGGTAAGCATGCTGGAAGGGTTCCGCGGGGAGGCCCAGGGTTCTAGCCAGGGATTCCATATCTTCGGGCTGTCGGATGGTCAGAAATTTTCCTTTGTGGGGGATAACCAGCTTAAAGGGGAAGCCCCATTTGTATTTTATTCTTTTTTCCCGGAGGAGGAGTGTCAGGGGACGCATCGCTTTCCGTCTGTCTACAGTCAGTTTAGAGAGGTCATTATAGACCTGTAGTGGCTCATTCTGGAACGCGATCGTGTCCTTATCCCTGCAGGCTCCAATCAGTTTATCCTTAGTTGAGAAACTGTGGAGGTGCACGATCACGTCCCGCTTGCGATTTGGGTCTTCTGAATGTGGGCCCAATGCCCTATGTGCCCTGTCTATTTTGAGGTCCCGTGGGTCAAGATCAGGGGAGATTGTAAGGAAAAAATCCACCAGATATGCCCTAAACTGGGAGGGCGCTATCGCCTCAGGGATACCGAGGATCCGCAGGTTTTGCCTGCGGTCCCGATTCTCCTGGTCCTCCAGGCCATCCCGGAGGGAGTGGATCTCCTGGCCCAAGCGGATTATCTCATCATCCGCCTCCGATTGATGGTGGAGGGCTTCATCCAGCCTGGCTTCCAGGGTTGTGGTTCTCTCTTGTAGGCCCTGAATATCATGCTTTATCTCAGCCACTGCCTCTTTGATATTTGTCTCCAGTGATCTTTGGAGCTTTGCATGGAGCTCCTCTAAAAACTCCTTTGTAAGGCCCCGGACATGTTACCTGCTTGCTGGCGGAAGCGCGCTGAGGCGCGCTCCCGCTCAGCACTGAGCCCCTACAGCCGCAATTAGAGCGGCTTTAGTAGGGGCTCACCTGCGCTTCCGCGCGCTTGCGGAAGCGCAGGTCTTGGGGGAATTTAAAATTCCCCCGCTTGCCGGCGAGACAGGCCGGTCACGTGAGCGGTTCGCCCAATGAGGGCGAACCAGCTCCGTGTGTCGTCACTGGCCCGCCCCCGGCCAGTGACGCGCCCGCCCCCGGCCCGCCCCCTGACGGTCTGTGCCCCTTCTGCCCCGATCCATGTCTCGTGTGTGTGTGTGTGTGTATGCATGTGTGTGTGTGTGTGTGTGTGTATGTGTATGCATGTGTGTGTGTGTATGTATATGTGTGTGCATGTGTATGCATGTGTGTGTGTGTGTGTGTGTGCCTCTGTGTGTGTGTGTGTGTATGGATATGTGTGTGCATGTGTGTGTGCATTGTGTGTGTGTATGTGTTATCGTGTGTGTGTGTGTGTGTTTGTGTGTGTGTGTGTGTGTGCGTGCGTGCGCGTGCGTTAATATATTTATCAAAGTTGCACAAGTGTTACTAAATATTTTATTCTCACAACAGTCTTTTTTGTAATTTTTAAAATATTATATAATACACACACACACACACACACACACACACACACACACACACACACACACACACACGTTCCCCAGAGACACACACATACTGACAGCTACCAAGTGACACACACACACAAAGTGAACCCGCCTCCCAAGCGCTTGCTGTCTCCTCTGTAAGGACAGCAAAAAGCTCCTGGTAGAGCGAGCGGCAGCAAGCGAGAGCGAGCAAGCGCCAAACATGGCCAAGGCCTTATTCTGCCATCCGGCGAGGGGGGGTCTCAGCGGGGCTCGCCTGGCTAGTGAGGCCTTGTGTGCCTCGTGCACCTGGTGTCTGGGCGCCATCTTGCCGCCTGCCTCCCGCATCAGCAGATTGTTTAGCAGGGGGAAAGTACCTTCCAACCCCTTGGGGCTGCTGACTTTTTCCCCTATTCGCCATCCCTGTGGTTTCAGGGAGAGATTATAGTCTTTTGGGGTGTTTTTGGCCGGGTGGAGAGGTATAAATTCAATGATTATACAGAGGGGTCTCCGGAGCTCTCCCTCTACCCGACTGTCTTAGTTGACGTCATAGACACGCCCCCGGATTACTGGTGTTTTAATGGGGTGGATGAAGGGTGTACTGCAGTTGTCCCCCAGGGAGGGCTGCAGGATGGGTTAACCCCTTTATTACCTTAGCGGTTCTAACCGCTATGGTAATTAAGGAATTAACCCCTTCCACTACCCAACTGGGATGCCAACCACTCACCCAGGGGCAACTAAAGACCATGTAGTCCCTTATACAAATCTTAATCTTCCCTTGGGCATGATACCAAACATAGGCTAGTGCCACCTGGATGCCTCTTTCCTCTAGCCAACGTTGGATGTTCCTTGTTCTGTATCCCTTCTTGAATAGTAAATGTGCATTATCGCCATGCTATTTTCTTTGGTAATTTTTTTTGGTCATTGCTGATTTTCAGAAGGACTGAACCACTAATGAATGTGTATTCAATGGGAATTGCATCTTCATAATATGCTGTATTAAACATATAAAGCAGCATGTACAGATATATGCCTATGTTTTACACATTGCAACAGTAGACAACCAATCACAAAATTAGCTCCGCCCAACATTAACACCTTGTGCCGAATGCTGCCCGTGTAGTGTCAGTGATACTATACATAAATTCTCAAAGAAATTGTATAGACACACTCACTGATCTTGATCAAAATTAACTGTTGTACTCTTGTGCTTTCAGATACCCCAAGAACCAGATATATATATGTAGCCCTTTTTGTGAACCCCTGCACAAAGGAACTACTGATGCTGATGTAGCCCTTTTTGTGAACCCCTGCACAAAGGAACTACTGATGCTGTGTTTTACCTGTGGCTCCAGGAGCTCTAAGCCTCCGCTGTTGGGGAGCCTCTATTATCATGGTGCAGCGCCTCCACTTACCCAGGATCCCCATTGTAGAGAATCTACCCTGAGTAAGAAACACTTACCCAGGATCCCCATTGTAGAGAATCTACCCTGAGTAAGAAAAATACAACTGTATTGTGCAACAAGCAACCTTTTACTATGATACTAACT
>WSYH01002884.1:0-76736 GCA_036426205.1 Ascaphus truei
TCAACTCAACTGTGATCTGCCTCTCCTGGGTACAATGAATTAACCCCAAATGGGTATTTACTGTTTTTATTAAAGGTCATGGAAGCCGGTGTGTTGAAATGTTAAATTACATTCTTTGCTTTCCACACACTAATAATAACCAACTTCCTATATATTATATAGCCACCCTAGGGGTAACTAATTTTTATTGCATAAATAAAATAAAACATCAAACATTATTGAAAATTGGTGATATATAATCCAGTGATTATACAGTGTGCGCCTCTCACAGACGTCCTGAAAGCAAGAGAACAAATAATGGGGCTACTAGAATTAAACTGACAGAGCAAAGGAGTCTGTAAGAAAGAGCACAATGAGATGGAGAATGGAGGGATCCACTGGGGAGGAACTTCTTGTATCTAATCAGCTTCCGGTCACTCAACTGCAAGGTGCTGCTCTCCAGGCTGTACACTGCATACCAGCTGCTTCTGTAAAAGAAGGATACATACATGTATACAGTGTTTACTGCTATACACAGATGATATCTGTATCTGTATAACAGCATTGTAATCGATAATGTTTTCAAAGAAACATGCATGTTGCTTTAAAAATTAAACTTTGCATTGTATCCACAAAGGGCTAAAACTAGGCCAGCAAAACACTGGAAGCTATACACTCAACTGAGCAAGACTCACTTTGTGTATATACTTTATAGGACTTTTACACGATAAATACCACATTGATATTTTGACCCCTAATGCAGCGCTTAATTCCCATCACATACACTGTATAAAAATATATGTATACAAGACACGTAGTAATAGCACTGAGAAAGATATACACACAAATGATTGGATAGGATTGTCCCAACTATCATGGTTGTAATAGTCCTTTATCCTCTGTGTTCTATCACATCAGTATATTTCATAAATGTCTTTCAAAAGCAAATTCTTCATCTGACTCCATTTGCACACCGACCCGATGCGCGTTTCACATGGGCTGTGATTTTTCTAGAATACATTTGTATACTGTATATGTGATGGAAATTAAGTGCTGTGTTAGGAGTCAATAATCTCATTTTGGTTATTTATTGTGTCGGCAGTTACAACCTTATTATGGTATTTACTCACACACTATTTAAGGGTCCAATTGGTTCCCTTATTCACGTCTACCATTCACATGGTTTCATAAATCTGTATGTGCAATACAGCTTATTGTTATCCATTCTTATTCCGTGCAACATTTTTTCTTACTGTGTTTAAACCATGTATTTATGTGCAAATATTATTATATTATGATGAAGATCGCATGAATGGGGTATTTTTTCCTACCTAAAAGAGATAAAGAGGATTAAAGCCCTCCAACGCATTTAAAAATACAAAATAAAAGTCCCGGCGCTATAAATGTCCCAGATACCGTGATCCAAACGGAAAGTCCCAGATGGAAGATTCTCAGATAGAAGATTCTCAGATGGATGGTATAGGATATTTTCACAGTACAGGATAATTTCACAGAGTCCCAGGGAGTTGATATGTCCCTTTAACGATGTCCGCAATGATTCTGTGGAAACATAAGAGGTACACACCAATTGCGCAGTATGCCACTACTCCTGACCCCACTCTGACCAGCGGGCAAAGAAATCCTACTTACAAGATAAAGTCTTGTATGTTCGAAGGAGAGAATCTGTGACTGTGTCTCTGCTCTGTCTCGGTGTTTCACGGATCCCACGTGACCGGCAGCAGTGATCTCCTATTCCATGCAGCGACCAGCACTCACAGGTGACGTAAGCCAGGCATGTCATGCAGGAACAGAGGATTGACACAATGGTGTAATACGTTTAACACTTTATTAAAATACTTTAAAACACAAATCACCCACACTTACAATAAATGGGGGATGACTATGTAACTCACGGATGCCGTCCGCAACTTGTCTACAGCCTGTTGCACACTAGGGAGCCTTCCTGAATGGCGTTATCTGAAACTCCTAGCCGATGACGTCAGCGGCAGGGCGGTACAGGTACGCTCCAACAGCAACGAAGAGACTATGGTGGCTGGACCGGCTCAAACACTAAGCTCCTCCTCCCTACGCGTTTCGTGACTCTGCGTCACTTCCTCAGGGGATGGGGGAGCCTAGTGGGAGCTGTGTTATATACCATAGCTAATCAAGAACGTCCACCCACAAAAGGGAGGTCCTGGACTCGATCTCCATGGGAACTGTGGTTAGGCAATTAGCAGCGATTGGAATCTAAGTGGCTGCTGGGATCAATTGCATTAAAGATGGGCGTTATAATCATTAGAATTATACTATTATAACATACAATAAACTAAATAAATTGCATGGTTACATTGTTGGTGTTAAAATTAAACCATACACATATATACCGTTATATGCCCATTTGACACACATCAATAAAACACAACAATAAGGTTCCTTTGCGAGCACTAATGACTGGACCATAAATTTGTGTATTATTGTAAGTGTATCCCTTTTCTATATGGGAGCTGGAGTAAGGTAATTAGCAGCGGTTGAGATCTAAGTGGCTGCTGGGATTAATTGCATAAAGGTGAACATGCTAATCCTGCCAACCTAGACTGTCATAGCATACAATATATTACTTGTATAGTTACATTGTGAGTATTGCAAACATATACACTGTTATAGGCATGTTGGACACACAACAATAAAGCACAACAGTAAGGTTCCGTTGCAAGTGCTGTAGACTTGAACACAGACATGAAGGTTGATAGCTGCCTGTTTAACAATTATCAGTAAAGCACATCGCATATCTTAATGTCGCCTTAAGATTGAAATCAGATACAATAAAATAAAATAAAAATGAATAATGAGATAATGACTAATTAAATTAAAATTAAACATTATAAATTAAATGTCTTACGTATCTTTTAAAAAAGCTGCCAAGTCAAAATCAATGTTTAAACCTAGGGGAGACAGAGTTCTAAGTGTGTAAATCCAGTAACTTTCTTTTCTAGATACAAGATTCAATCTGTCCCCCCCACGCCAAGTACCCTTTGGATTGTCAATGCCCATGCAGATTAACCCCTGTGGGTCCTGGTTATGTTTAGTTCTAAAATGATTTGAGACACTATGGGTCTCTAGGCCCCTCTTCATGTTATATACGTGTTCAGCGAACCTTCGCTTGAGGGGCCTACCAGTGCGCCCCACATATTGTAACCCACATGGGCATTGCAGGAGGTATACACAGAAATTGGTTTTACAATTTATGAATGTCTCAATTTCAAATTCCTTTTTAGTGACACTAGATGTAAAGGTTTTGGTTTTTACACTGTACTTACAGCCAATACAATTTTGGCATACATAATATCCCTTGAGGCCATTAAGCCAAGTGACATGACGGTCCCTAAGATTGTCAGTAGGACAGCTTGGGGCTAGAGAGGACTTAAGGTTCCTAGCCCTTCTATAAACAATCTTGGGTTTGTCGGGAAGGCAGGTTTGTTTACTGCGCAACGCATTTGTTTACTGCGGCTAAACTGGATGCTTAAGTTTTTTTTTAAAAATTCGCACGGTTGCCTGTTTTCTTTTTTTAAAGGTGTCAATCACCTGAATTATTCATCTAATCCCATAGGCACTGTTATTCCCAGGATAGCGTGACCCTTTAAATGCATCGTATGAGTTTATCAATTATTTATTGTGTTTGTAAATCAAAAAGTGACTAAATAATGAGGGAGTATTTATTCTGCCGTGTGGTACGTGCTAGTTTGGTATTTTACCATTGAAAATCCAATTAGCAACACATATCTGCAATGCAAACCAATAAAATCGTTCACCTATGCAATATATTTTCTATGTGTAAGGGCAGACCATATTGCAGATTAATACTCAGAATTTCTAAAATCAGAAGAAAAAGCTTAATAGCATATTATTAAGTGAGTGATCTCTATGAAAAAGACAATGGGGACTATTCATTAAACTGCAATAGTGCTGATCGGGGCAGTATAGTACAAACTTCCATGTGATAATGCCTTGATCGGCATTATTTTGTATTTATGAAATAACCCCAATAATTTGATGACCCATCTGGCAGTAAATGGGTTGGGGATTATTTATTCACCTTCTTTAAATGTATGTTTGTGTCTGCTTTGCCATTGTAACTGTGCCTCTCTTCTTTCTTTCTTGTTTTCATCGCCCCCTAAGCAGTGCTAAGAACATAGTTTTTTTTAAAACAACATATCAATGTTAGAAAGATTTAACACCCAGTATGAAAAATAGAAAATCTATTTCTAGTTTCTTTGTGTCCATTTGAATTGAATGTTATCTGGCAAATAACCATTATTTCTTTCATCTGATTAGACTACCATCATTAGTTTTGGTCAGTAAAATTGCCATATTGTTTAACAATCTTGATATTTACCATGTGGACGTCCAGTTGTGAAATCGTTGCTGAATTTGGCAGAATTTCTCTGTTTTTGAGTAAATTTCACAGCTCCGTGGCATATATCTAGAAGTGTCTGTTTGAGCTTTTTATTGTAGAAGATCAGAACCGCAGAGTGCAGAAACGGATAGGTAGAAGTCAAAATATAGAGGAACACAAACCAAGGGTTTCCTATTGGCAGCACCCAGGAAAATATCACATTCATATTAGTGAAAAAAATGATATTTAGGAAAAGAAAGAAGACCATAAGCAAGTTCTTAATCTGACTCCATTCACACACCGACCCGATGCACGTTTCACATGGGCTGTGATTTTTCTAGAGTACATTTTTATACAGTATATGTGATAGAAATTAAGTGCTGCATTAGGAGTCAATAATCTCATTGTGGTTATTTATTGTGTAGGCCGTTACAACCTTATTGTGGTAGTTACTCACACACTATTTAAGGGTCCAATCGGTTCCCTTATTCACGTCTACCATTTACATGGTTTCATAAATCTGTATGTGCAATACAGCTTATTGTTATCCATTATTATTCTGTTCAACATTTTTTCATACTGTGTTTAAACCATGTATTTATGTGCAAATATTATTATATTATGATGAAGACCGCATGAATGGGGTATTTTTTCCTACCTAAAAGAGATAAAGATGATTAAAGCCCTCCAAAGCATTTGTTTACTGTGGCTACACTGGGTGCTTACGTTTTTTAACAATACGTATAGTTGCTTTTATTTTTTTTTTTAAAGGTGTCAATCACCTCAATTTAATCAATTAATCCCATAAACACTGTTATTCCCAGGATAGAGTGACCCTTTGAATGCATCGTATGACCTTTCACTTATTTATTGTGAGATATACCAGAGAAAAGAATCCCTATAATGAGAGCACTCCAAAAAATGATAAGACCTTAGTGGGTGACCAAGTGGTACTCATATGATAATTATACTTTATAATTATACTTTAATCTTACTTTAAGAGGGCATAACTACCTAGCAGATATACATCTTGGATAGGTTATTTTACCATCAAGTTTGGTACACAGGGACCATTAAGTAACAGTGCCCTAATATACATGAGCAGTACCACAAAACTGGTTTATATATTCACTTACGTGAAGCTAATCTAATACTTACCTGACATGCTTGACATAACCTAACAGGTAGTCCGCGAAGTTATACACCCCCATTTTAATTCGTCAAATTTTGTAGGCATTTTTTCTTATTTAGGTTCGCAACCAATTATTTTAGTTTTAGTGAGTAATACTCCTAATAAAGTTACTGTTCTTAACTTCGAATCACATTACAATATTTTCAACTGGTCCTGTTGTGGCATCACCCTGTCTAGTTATCATTTGAGTACCACTTGGTCACCTACTAAGGTCTTATCATTCTTTGGAGTGCTCTCATTATAGGGATTCTTTTCTCTGGTATATCTCTTATTTTGCCCCGGATAGTAGCACCCTATTGCAGAGCTGTAGCGAGGGCTACCTTTCCTCCCTTCCTTTCCCTCCCCCTCCCTAGTCTTACCCTAGTTTACCACTTATTTATTGTGTTAGTAAATCAAAAAGTGACCAAATAATGAGGGAGTATTTATTCTGCCGTGTGGTACGGGCTAGTTTGGTATTTTACCATTGAAAATCCAATTAGCAACACATATCTGCAATGCAAACCAATAAAATCGTTCACCTATGCAATATATTTTCTATTTTTAAGGGCAGAACATATTGCATATTAATACTCAGAATTTCTAAAATCAGAAGAAAAAGCTTAATAGTATATTATTAAGTAAGTGATCTCTATGAAAAAGACAATGGGGACTATTCATTAAACTGCAATAGTGCTGATCAGGGCAGAATAGCACAGAAACCTCCATGTGAAGCGCATTAATCGGCATTATTTTGCCTCTACGAAATAAACCCAATCAATTGATGACCCATCTGGCAGTAAATGGGTTGGGGATTATTTATTCACCTTTTTTAAATGTATGTTTGTGTCTGCTTTGCCATTCTAACTGTGCCTCTCTTTTTTCTTTCTTTTTTTTTATTGCCCCCTAAGCAGTGCTAAGTTTTTTAAAACAACATCACAATGTTAGAAAGATTTAACACCCAGTGTGTGAAAAATAGACAATCTATTTCTAGTTTCTTTGTGTCCATTTGAATTGAATGTTATCTGGCAAATACCCATTATTTCTTTCATCTGATTAGACTGCCATAATTTGTTTTGGTCAGTAAAATTGCCATATTGTTTAACAATCTAGATATTTACCATGTGGATGTTCCAGTTGTGAAATCTGTGCTGGATTTGGCAGAATTTCTCTGTTTTTGAGTAAACTTCACAGCTCTGTGGCATATATCTAGAAGTGTCTGTTTGAGCTTCTTATTGTAGAAGATTAGAACCGCAGAGTGCAGAAACGGATAGGCAGAAGTCAAAATTAAGAGGAACACAAACCAAGGACTTCCCATTGGCAGCACCTTTGAAAATATCACATTCATGCTACTGAAAAAAATGATATAGAGCAAAAGGAAGAAGACCATACTTTTTACTACTCTGTAGTGAGTGTCCAAGCTGGGGCTTCTAATGCTCATGCCGCTGCTTCTCATCTGTCTGATGTGCATCCAAAGCGATTTAATTAAAAGGAAAGTAGCAACACAAAATATGGTGAATGGCAGCGAAGATCCTAAGCCGTATTTAATGTCCTGGTTGGTATAATCTTGCACCACAATAATATCTTGCACAGTGCTGTTTTTCAAGAGGCTGTTTGTTGAATTATTGCCATTCAAGGTCATAGCATACCAGCCGAATGGGAGACTGGAAGCCAGAGAAGTTAGCAGAGATGCCACAAGTAACCATGGGACTATTTTGTTGATCCGGACTTTCACATAGATGAGTAAGGAATGTTTGTAGTTTGTGATTTTAACGCAGTAGTATACACAGAGTACAGTGGCAAACCAGAGACTGGAGAAGTTCAGAAACATTCTTACAACCAAAAAAATGACATAAAAATACATCTGAAAATATAACTCTGGTAAATATATACGAAATATATTATGTAAGATAATAACACATTGAAAACAAAATCTGGACAACCCCAGACACGCCAAGATTTTGTCACTGGTACGCAGGCGCTTAAATGTCATCCATTCCACGCAACTTGTTGCCACGATAAATGAATTTAGTGTAATCCCCAAGATTAACTCAATCCACAGCAGGACTGAGAAACACATACGAAGAGGGAAATCCATTGTCTTGCCTTTGACCTTGATTGTTCTTCACAAATCACTAATTCTGAAACTCTGACACGAGATACCGTCAGTGGCAGAGACAGACAGACTTTGGTTCCCACTTAAGCTGCCCTCACTGTTATATAGAGCTACCAAGCTTTGTTATTTCCATTACCCATGCACATTCTGGGAGTTAGTTTGATTATAATGCAAATCTACAATTCCATCAATTGTGCATTGGAGGTTTTGCATGTGGTGTATGTTACACTTGAGTTAGCATTAGGTATTTTTAAAGATGTATTACAACCACAGCCATCACTCTTTATTTGTTTGCTTTCAAGTAAATATCTTTCAAAGAAATAAAAAAGGTACATCCTTGGCTCATGTCAAAAAGTTAGGGCATCTCTTGATTCTCCGCCCAATAACCCTCCATCACTCCTCCGTCAACTCACACCTTCTCTGTTTAAATGTTAAGCTCCACTGAACAATTGCTCAATCATTATGTTGTGAAAAAAGGGTGACCTGCGCTCATAAAAATGTGATAATGTGCTAGAGTATAAATTTGCTAGTGCAAATATAGACAGTGTTAAACCCTTAGAAAGTGATTATAACAAATATAACATGTTTTGAATAGAGGTAAATGCTGCTGTGTTCGTTGGATGGCTCCACATACCAAGACTAATACAAAAACAAAAAGAGAAACAGCGCAAAAAACCTCATGGTGTAGTAAATAAATATGTGTTTATAGCTTAAGACACATCTGCTTAAAGAAGCATATGAATAGCACTGTGAACATTCTGAACACATGATACATAAAGCTTGGCCCCCTGCAGACGCACTTACTAGAACTCCCTCCTACTGTCTCTGTACGTTCCCCCTACCTACCAATTAGATTGTAAGCTCCTCGGAGCAGGGACTCCTCTTCCTTAATGTTACTTTTATGTCTGAAGCACTTATTCCCATGACCTGTTATTTATATTATTTGTTATTTTTATGATATGTATTACTACTGTGAAGCGCTACTGTATGTACATTTATTGCGCTATATAAATAAAGACATACAATACAATACAAAACGGGTGAGTATTGCACGTACATCTAAAAAGAGATAAATCAGCATGACATGTTAGGGACATGTTACCACTATGCAGACTGCGACCTTGGACCACGTTGTTACAGCCCAGCAGCCAGATCGGATCTCTCCTTCTTCTCTGTTGGCTGTATACAGTAGATGCTCCCTCCACTCGAATAAGTTGGAACCCTCACCGTGTAGTGAGGGTATTGCCGCCACTGTTACGGAGAGGAGAATTCACTTGCCGGTTCCGGCTCACCGCACGTGTGCTGATGACGTCATCAGATGGCGCCGTCTGAGTACTCGCGTCGCGTCTTTTGCAGTTTAGACAAAGAGTGTCCCGAAAAAAGTCAATGTTGGCATTAGAACTGAACCTCAATAGGTAATGGGTTGGAACGCGCCCTCGTCCTTCCTATGCGTTTCGTATATGAATATACTTCGTCAGGGAATATCGGAGGTTACCTGTTGATGTATAGGACAGCCCCTCACTCAGAGGTAAAGTAAATCTGCACTACACTGCTACTGCACCGACACACTTTATTCGAGCAAATACCCAGTATGTACCTGGCAGATACCTGGAATGCGCCGCTCCTCACCTCTGACAAGCCCCGTTGCGTTTGCCTTCCCAGCCTGGGTTCATGCCTGGCTGACGGGCGGCTGATCTGTTAAATGATAATGATTAGGATTTAATAGGCTGCAATGCTTCGCGTGTCTACCAGATGGCATAAATTCATGAATTGTAATGCAGTATATATATATATATACTGTGCAGTATTGCAGCCAGCGGGAATAAAATGCTTCAATCCCTGCCTGGAAAATAACCCAATGCACTCGGGCAGAAAACAGTCACAAACCTCAATACACCCGGGTATACCCGAATTCGTGGGACTAGCCGAGCTCGAATAAAGTGTGTCGCCAGTGTATAACTTTTAAACATCAATACATTAAAATATAAAATAAATAAGTTTAAACAATTTTTATTAATAAAAAATCATAACAAATAGGAATTAGTATCTCTATAAAATAAAGAGACAAAAATTAGTGCATAATAGATGACAGTGGATAATGCTATATGTTACTCGATAGAAGAATGGGAATCTCAGATAAGACGATACCAGAAACCAGAAATGGATCATAGAAAAGAGAGAATTAGAACTAATATTAAGAATATTGTTATAACAAAATAGGATCTCTATGTTAGATGTCTAAATAATTAAAATTTAGTATATGAACTAAATGAGGTAACAAAATAACCATATAGAGCTAATAGGGAAGTGTATATTAATACAATGACCAGACATCGATCTCCTCAATTAAACCTGGTGGAGACAGTGTTTGCATTTTATAAATCCATAGACTTTCTTGTTTAGAAAGCATTTTATCTCTGTCTCCACCACGTCTTCCTGATGGAACAATCTGGATACCAATATATTTCAAAAGTGTGGGATCACAATTATGTTTATTTTTAAAATGTCTAGAAACACTGCTCGGGCCTGACGTTCCCCACCCCTGTTCTAGACCAAGTCTGATGTTTCTTGCATGTTCCAGAATTCTTATTCTAAGATATCTTTTGGTACGCCCAATATATTGGTATCCACATGGACACTGTAGGAGATATATTACATATGTAGATTTGCAGGATATACAATCTTTAACAACAAAACTTTCTTTTGTAGTATTGGATTGAAATTGTTTGCGATCTGAGTTAAGCATATTGCACGTGTAACCCTGTTTTCCAACCCCCCCAGTCTCTACGGGAGTGTGAGGGGTGCATGGGGGCTGGTTACATGCGGTGTGGTGCGTACCTGTGAGGAACAGGAGGGCCTGAGCTTCCCGCAATGTTGTGGGGGAGCCAGGACCGGGCTTCTGGGGTGCTAGCCTCCATATTATCTTAGTGGTGCAGCGCCTCCATCTTCTATACTCCCAGGGTAATGGGACAGGACCGGTATAGAAGAACCCCTCAGGTCCGAGGGTTATACTCTCCAAATCACACACAGTCTTTACGGGTGCAGAACAGTCTCTTTATTTGACAGAGCAACGATATCCCAACGATAAGGCTTCCAGCAGCCACAAAACAATCGCCAGTGCCAAGTACAACCTGCTCAACTCCCCACGACCTCCTCATCTCCTTCCCTCCAAGTCACTCGGCCGACAGGATGGTCTGAGCTAGGGCTGCAATACCCCGTGGCCCACCCCCGAGGTGGGTCTTGAATTCTCTCCCCATCACCCCTGGCAGCAGGGTGAGGGCATTGGTCCACCAGTCTATGATTCTATCAGCTCTACTTATAGACGTTGATCGGTTTGGTTCCTCTCGCTCTCAACCGGCATGCTGCGCCGGGGAGCCCGTAGCCTCCTGATACTCCTCGGACCGTTCCGCAGGATTCGTGGCTCATTGCCTAATACTCAGCAGCTCTAAACTCTTGGTCTCACTGCTCATTCGAACTCTTCTTAAGCTACTCTCTCTATTGAAGAACCATCAATCCGAGAGGAACACGGCACACAGCAAGGACGAAGAACAACAACCCCCCTCACCGGAGTGGGCTGCTAAATATAGAGCTAGCCCCTCCCCTCCTGGTGTCAGCAGAACCTCCCCTCTTGCTCACGCCTGCAGCAGAGTCCAGGCCTGCGTCTACCATTCATGTTAGGGCTATGAAGGGGGAAAACCCATAATGAGTACTGGCACCTGATCTTAACAGGACTTACCGCAGTATAAGGAAGGTAGGTATAGCCTGAGCTGTTTACAGGGGGCTACACTCTCCCTATGGTGGAATCCAATGGTCCCCACTTGGACCTATCTTTAGCAGTACCATCCTGCGGCGAACCACCTGGGAAACAGCACACATAACAATATAATAATGCATAATGAGGTAGTAATTGTAAGTACAATCCGGGTACTCCCAACATGGAGAACCCTACAGATAGTGCCTTGGATCAGGCTTCCTTACCCGTCGTCCATTGTGGTCAGTGACAGTCACCGCGAACGACTGAACCGGCCCATGCTCAGGCCTGTATGTGACACCATGCATATAAATACACCTGCCGATGCTCCATATATGCACTAGTTCACTAATCTTATCTTCATTGTGATACCCCGCCTGACCGTACTTGGTCCGCAGGTACTCCTGAACTGCCTCCCTAAGCCAACTGTCTCGGTGCTCCATATATGCACTAGTTCACTAATCTTATCTTCATTGTGATACCCCGCCTGACCGTACTTGGTCCGCAGGTACTCCTGAACTGCCTCCCTAAGCCAACTGTCTCGGTTATCCTCAACCTCTCTCATGATGGGCTCCGGCACGTAGGGATATTCATAACCATGTGACTGCCGGTATCTAGCGACTATGGCCAAGTCAGCTCGACTTAGCTTGGTAAGTGTACTGTTCCCTGCCGTGCTTGGCAGTACCCAAAACAATGGCTCCTCGGAGGCTACTTCGTCATACAATATACTGGGGCCTTGAGGTACAATACGTTTCTGTTCTATCTCCCTCAACCGGTGATCCAACTCATCCCCCATCTCTTGCGGAGTGAAAGAACCAGCCGCCCACCAATGGTCTACTACGTCGTTCTTAATCAATAAGAATCGCGTACGATCCATCCATTCGTGGTAACCGGTGAACAAAGGCGCCCACCATTTATCGCGGTGCTCGTACTTAGCGGCCTGACTAGTGCGCTCTGCATCAGAATCTACCTGTGATGATACCCTGGACGTACCCGCATCAGTAGATCACGAGCAGTCTCTCCGTCCCTTGGCATAATAATACCTTGTGGGGTTCATCTTGGACAACACTGGATTAGTAGACCCAGCCTCTGCTGGAGTAGGTGACCCACAGGCTTTCCCTCTAGCTGTAGGACAAAACGGTACAGGGTTAGGCACAGGTATTACGCTGGAATACGGTATCTCTCCTTCAGATCCCTCATCACTCAGTTCCCAATCCCGCAAGTCCTTGGAGTATTTGGGGTTTTTACATAATTTATCCCTGGTAGGTCCCGGAGCACCACTCGTGACGGGGTAGTGGCCGGGGCAGGGGGGCTAAGGGCCGGGGTAGGAGAACCGTCCAGAACATTGTCCAGCAAACGGGTAATACCCCGCCCAATGAACTTTTTCTTAGTGGCACTCCCCCTCAGGCTTTGGGTCTCTCGGGAGGGACCTCGACTCTGTAGAATAGCCCTGGCCATGGCAAAGGCTCTCTGTTGCGAGGAGAACATTACCCCAGGACTGGTCTTTCAGTGGAACCAGAGCTGATGTTATCCGAATCGCCTGCAGAGCTCCCATCCGCCCCGGGTCACGCATCGGCCGTGCGTCGAGGACCGGCGGGGGCGGCGGTGACACCTCCGGCACATGATCGAACAAGTAGGCCTCAAGCCTCTCTTTCTCGTTCACCGTGAGTGCGGTCGGTGCCTGGCGGGAGTAAGGGGGTGGTGGGATCCCCTTACCACTCCGCTGCTTTTTGATGACATCTGGTTACGCTAGGATCGTCTCGGTCTCCGTCTCCGTTGCACTGGGAGTCACCACGGCGGTGGGACTCGTACGGGCTCCCGGCCGCACCAGCGTTCGCCGTCGGATGGTCCCCGGACTTGTCTGTTCTCTTTTGATGCCTTTTGGGTGGTTCGCCGGTAGGCGCATCGCCACCGATGTTACACCCATCTCTTCCTCCTCTGAAGAAATCATGATCAGTTCCTCCGCTGGGGAGTCACCTGTCTTCAGTGATACAACCAGTGGATATAGGTACAAAATGTCCTCCCTTGTGTACCTCCACTGCGGTCGTTCTTGTCAGGGTGGCCAGCTTGCTTAGTTCAATAACTAGCTGAGCCTTTGTTCCTCCCGATATGGTATACTGGGGACCCAGAGCAGTCTTTTCTTGGTCGTCCGCCACCTCCGTCAAAGTTCCTGGAGAGGCACCCCGTGGCGTGCCGAACAAATCCCGTGGCTCGATTGGCCACAAGTAAAACGTGCCAAACTTGGCACATCGGGCCTTGGTACTCGGTACCGCGCTGGGTAGTCCGCAGTGCACACACAAACACCGAACATACGCTCCACTACGGCCACGACCAGTAGGCCTCCAGGTACCTGGTGAATAGAGGTGCTTATTTCTGACATAATTCGTTCAGAGGGAAGACAACACAAGTTTCTAGCTCCTTGCTCCTTGAATGCCAGACAAAAGTCATGCTCCTCGCTCAGGTCTCCGGTCCCTCCCTTCGCGGGGGAGGACCTTCCTGATTTGCTCTGGGTGGACCACCTCCCTCTGGTGGAATCCAGAGGCGGGGTCGTTTCCTTGTCAGCATGACGTGGCCGTTCGGCTTTCGCGCCACTCAGCTCCTCCTGCAAGGAATCTGGGTTTGGGGCCAGATTCCTGCCCATTTCCCGCCACAACTGTCTCACAGTCCTTTTGCAAACCTCACGTGCTTGCTCCAGGCTCGGCGGGAACCGCCATTTTAGCTCGCCTCTCTGCGGAGCACATGTAGGGATGGCCGCCATCTTGGATACTCCCTCCAAATGTACCTGTGCCTACTCTCCATGTCTAACGGGTATCTCATACCTAGACCATGTTTTCCCTCCAAAAGTGGACTCTGCATCTTCATACTGTATGTGACCCACTAAATTGAGGTGGCTGGTACCCCAGGCTCAACGGAACTCCTCTCCTATACACTGTACTCCCCACATCTACTTGCAAGTGCTCGGTGGTGCGGGTGACAGCTAAGATACCTCTTGTCTAGGTACGGGCATCTCCTGCTTTTGGCCGCTATAGTGGGGCCCTGGGGTATGGTCCCTGGTCTGGTTGACAGGCTGACCCCCCCAGTGACTCACGCTACCCGCCTCAAGGGACTTGATCAGCTCTACTATCCACCCCACCGTAATGCGGCCCTGGGCCATGGTCTCCGGATTGGTTACCGCTATGACCCCCCCAGTTGCCTCATGCTACCTGCTTAAAATCACTTGCCGGGAGAGGGCATCTTAGTCTGTCTGTTCCACCTCTCTAAAAGCCGGTCCTGTTCTGATAGATATTCATCTCTCAGCAGCGCCTCCAAATGTAACCCTGTTCCCCCCCCAGTCTCTACAGGAGTGTGAGGGGTGCATGGGGGCTGGTTACATGCGGTGTGGTGCGTACCTGTGAGGAACAGGAGGGCCTGAGCTTCCCGCGATGTTGTAGGGGAGCCAGGACCGGGCTTCTGGGGTGGTAGCCTCCATATTATCTTAGTGGTGCAGCGCCTCCATCTTCTATACTCCCAGGGTAATGGGACAGGACCGGTATAGAAGAACCCCTCAGGTCCCAGGGTTATACTCTCCAAATCACACACAGTCTTTACGGTTGCAGAACAGTCTCTTTATTTGACAGAGCAACGATATCCCAACGATAAGGCTCCCAGCAGCCACAGTACAATGGCCAGTGCAAGGTACAACCTGCTCAACTCCCACGACCTCCTCCTCTCCTTCCCTCCAAATCACTCGGCCGACAGGATGGTCTGAGCTAGGGCTGCAATACCCCGTGGCCCACCCCCGAGGTTAGCCTCGAGGTGGGTCTTGAATTCTCTCCCCATCACCCCTGGCAGCGGGGTGAGGGCATTGGTCCACCAGTCTATGATTCTGTCAGCTCTACTTATAGACGCTGATCGGTTTGGTTCCTCTCGCTCTCAACCGGCATGCTGCGACGGGGAGCCCGTAGCCTCCTGATACTCCTCGGACTGTTCCGCAGGATTCGTGGCTCACGGCCTAATACTCAGCAGCTATAGACTCTTGGTCTCACTGCTCACTCGAACTCTTCTTAAGCTACTCTCTCTATTGAAGAACCATCAATCCGAGAGGAACACGGCACACAGCAAGGACGAAGAACAACAACCCCACTCACCTGAGTGGGCTGCTAAATATAGAGCTAGCCCCTCCCCTCCTGGTGTCAGCAGAACCTCCCCTCTTGCTGACGCCTGCAGCAGAGTCCAGGCCTGCGTCTACCATTCAGGTTAGGGCTATGAAGGGGGAAAACTCATAATGAGTACTGGCGCCTGATCTTAACAGGACTTACTGCAGTATAAGGAAGGTAGGTATAGCCTGAACTGTTTACAGGGGGCTACACACGCTTTGCATTTTCCACAGCTAAAGTTACCGTTAGGTTTTTTTTGGCATCCAAGGGATCTCTAATTATGTATTAATCGGTGGTCCGATATCGCTTGGTGCCAAATAATGTTTTAAATTTTTTGCCGTACGGTAATGGAAAGTGGGTTGTGGATGGAGGGAAGGACCAAGAATAGGGTCATTACATAAAATGTTCCAATTTCTATTAATGATTTTTTGAATATTCATACTAACTGAATTGACCTCAGTAATAAATGGAACTTTAATCTTATTGCCACTTGTAGTGTCATTATTCTTTTTTTGTTTTTGTATCAATAGTGACTCCCTACTCATATTGTCAACTTTCTCTAAAGATTTGATTAGTAAATTCCTATCATATCCTCGTTCGATGAACTTTTCAAATAGAGTGGTGGATTGAACCTCAAAGTCAGTCTGAAGACTACAATTGCGTTTAATGCGCATAAACTGACTTATGGGTATATTGTCAATCCAGGATCTTTAGTGATTACTGGATGACAATAGGAAGTTGTTGGTGTCCACTTTTAAAAAAAAGGTTCTAGTGTTAATTTCCTGACCTATGTTGGATTCTAAATTAAGGTCTAAGAAATCTATTTTATTAACATTAGTCACTGCAGTAAATTTCAAGTTAAAATCGTTTTGGTTTAAGTAGACTTTAAATAAGTCCAAAGTGTTTTCATCACCCTCCAAAATGCACAGGACATCATCAATATATTTTTGCCAAATGATGACTTGATTTGCAAATGGATTGTTATTCCAGATGAAACGATCCTCCCATGCCCCCATGTATATGTTGGCATAACTGGCGGCAAAGCGTGTCCCCATAGCAGTGCCACACAACTGAATAAAAAATTGATTCATAAATAGAAAATAGTTGTGTGACAGTATGAAATTAATGGCATCAGTAATAAATTGACAATTTAATGTATGTAGATCTATGTCTCGTGCTAGTGTCTCTTTTATAGCTTCTAGACCCTTGTTATGAGGAATACAAGTATATAGCGACTGGACGTCAAAAGTTGCCCATCTGTAATTTTCTTGCCATTTAATTGTTTTAACTAAATTTAAAACGGCAGTTGTATCTTTAATATATGATGGTAATAACTTTACATATTTCTGTAGAAAATAGTCTACATATTGAGACAAATTCGCTGTTAAAGAACCGATGCCGGAGATTATTAGTCTCCTGGGTGGATCGATTAGTGCCTTGTGCATTTTGGGAAGATGATAATACACTGGTATTATTGGATATTGTACATACAAAAATTGAAATTCTGTTTCAGTAATTACTGTGGACTCGACAGCTTCATCGAGAAGGGCTTTAAGTTCTAATAGGAACTGTTTAGTAGGGTCCTGAGTGAGTTTCCCATAATACATGGAATCACTAAATATATACATATTGCCTCAGTTTCATAGTCCTTTTGATTTTGGAGCACCACTCCCCCACCTTTGTCTGCTTGTCTTATGATCAAGTCTTTCTTGTCCAGCAATTCTTTTAAAGCTAAATATTCATTGTGATTTAAATTATGTGTAATGTCAGATGTTTCGATTTTTTTTTTTACTAATAATGTAAATTCGTTGTTAACCACATTAAAAAAGAATCAATAAAACTGCCTTTACTCTGGGCTGGATAAAATCTAGAAGGCGGTTTAAAATTAATATGTTGACATAACGTCAAATATTCATCCTCAAGTGTAAGATCTAAATCTTTGTCTTTATTATATAGATCATTTCCTATTTCTTTTTTCAGGAAATGTCTTTTTAGTGTCAGGTTCCTTGTAAATTTATGTAAATCAGTGAACAACTGAAACCCATACTGTACATGTCCCTAACATGTCATGCCGATTTATATCTTTGTTGATGTACGTGCAATACTCACCTGTTTTAAGCTATAAACACATATTTATTAACTAAACCATGAGGTTTTTTGCGCTGTTTCTCTTTTTGTATCAATCATTATGTTACATCGTTATAGTCAGGGCCGCCAATAGAAATCATGGGGCCAGGGACAAATGAAAGGAGCAGGCCCCTCCCCCCCCCCGAACCCATAGCGCAACTCCCCCCGAACCCAAAGTGCATCTACCACGAAAAAATATCTTTTAGCGCGCAACTTTTACTTAACTGTTATTGTGATACAGAAAAAGACATTACAATGCAACCTGTTTATTTTTATATTTTCAACAAAAGACATGTGACTGCCTGCCTGGGTGGGTGAATGATGGTGGGTGGGTGAATGATGGTAAGTGGGTGAATGAAGGTGGGTTAATGACGGTTGACAGTGACTGGGAGACAGACAGTGACTGGGTGGGTGACTGGGAGACAGGCAGTGTCTGGGTGGGTGACTGGGAGACAGGCAGTGACTGGGTGGGTAACAGTGACTGGGTGGGTGACAGTGACTGGGTGGGTGACAGTGACTGGGTGGGTGACAGTGACTGGGTGGGTGACAGTGACTTTTGAGTGACTGGGTGGGTGACTTACCTTGACCGGGTGGGTTCCTTCTTCCTTGCCCCCCAGTCGCTTCCCCTCCACGGCCCCGATATCCCCGTGGCAGCTGCCCAGGGCGTGAGGTGGGCTCAGGGGGCACGCGAGAGGTGGGCTCAGGGGGCATGCGAGAGGTGGGCTCAGGGGGGCACGCGAGAGGTGAGCCTCCCACGCGCTCACTAGTAGCAGCAGGCACCGGAAGTGCTGCACTGCTAGGCTGCGAGCGGTTGTGACACGAGCCGGGGTGTCAGGCGGGCGGAGAGCGAGTGGAGCCGGGGTTCCACTTCCGGGCGGGGGAGAGTGAGCGGAGCCGGGGTGCCGGGCGCCACGGCGGGGGGAGAGCGAGCCCTCCTAGCTAGACTTAGAATGGAGATTTTACATTTTTAAAAAAGAATCCCCTGATAGCACTCTAGCATACAAAGGTAACAAAATGTATTAATCACAAATACAAATAAACATGCATGGGTTAAAAAGGAACAGTGGTGTCCTCCCTGCTGTACAATAGTACTGAAACTCCTTAAAGACAAACATAACAAGCTGAAATAAGCTGTTACAGAGTTAGAATGCAGTCTAAGAGGAGAGTATACTACTGAAACATAATGTAGACACAAAGTAGTGGTACTGAGTGCTCAGTACATGATAATAACTGCACCAAGGGATAATAAGAGTGTAGAAGCAAACTGTGTTTGCCTCTTACAACTCTGACCAGCCGGTCAGTGATTACTGAAGTAACAGCCCCTGTATTGAAGCCGTGTGTGCATAACAGCAAAAATATGCAATAGAAATAAATGTAATATGGCACACACAGATGTTAACTAGTTGACAGGTGATAGCAACAAAGTCAAAAGAAGATGCAGGAAATACTTAGCATGAGTCCAGCAAAAATGAGTGTCTACAACTGTGAGGAGTCATCAAAAGTTCAGTGATGTTAGGTCACAGCCGCATCCGCCAGAGTGCGCATGCTCCTTGTATGATGGGAGCATCGGGCGGAACCACGTGATGCGGCAGGAGGAAATGGCTAGAAGATCACTGTGAGGGGCAGTTAGCCCACAACCGTCAATATAGATGTTCCTGATTAAAGATACTCTCGTGTGTAAGTGTGGAGTCATTACACCGAGAGGGGCACCACAGAGGAGTTCCTCAACAGGACCATCCCCAAGCGACAGCAGGGATCCTGATGAGGTGGAGGCGCTGCACTGGATCTAGGTAGGACTCATGCACACTACCTCAGCTGGCTGTCTGGGTTTGCAATCCCCACACAACATCATGCAGGAGACTCAGGAGTCCTGTTGCCAACAGGTGCACCACCAGACATCACACTGTAATGGGGACTGGTTAGACCACAGGGGCCAATATGAGATTGGGTGGGTCAGGCCAGTCCAGAAAACCCGTTACATTTGGAGGCGCTGCTGAGATACCTGTCAACAGGACAGGCTTTTGCTAGGTCACTTGGAAACAGGGAGAGTGTCTGCTGCTACTTTGTGCTGCGTTGGGACGGACCTAGGGGTAGTCAGGGGGCTGATGGAGTTAGTCAGTTCGCAGGGGCGACCTAGGGGCCTGAAAGGAGTTGGGGGTTTGGAGCCGGGCTATAGCTGTCCTAGTCAACTTGAGGTAGTGCTAGTTGGTAGGATGCCTAAAGGGATAGCCTGTTAACGTGGTCAGGAATCCTAGAGAGGGTCTGCGCTAGGCTAACCAAGATAGGTAGACGCCTAAGTACTGCATGGAAGCCCCAGAGTACTCTAGCCCATTCCAGACCACTTACCGTAGGGAGCACAGACTGGGAGGAAGGAGATACAGCAGACACTGAGAGAGTGAGCCTAGCCTGAGGTAGTGCATACACGAGTCCAGCCTACATTAGGTACACATGGTGGTGTATCAGGGAAATCTTTATTGTGCCGGTGTGGTAGCTGTCCCGCAGAGAGGAGCTCCATGTACAATAATCACGGAAACAATATATCTATGGCGACCGCAAGAATGGAGGATCCGCGCGGTGTGGATAGTCCAAATTGGCGATTGGAGGCTGATGGGGAGAGCACACCTGGCGTGCGCCCCGCTGAAGAGCAAGCTGTTACTGATATAACTGTCACGAGTCTGCTATGGAGTGGAGTGAGAGCAGTGACCGCATCGTTTTGGTCCTGCCTAGGACACCGGGGCGCTACCCTGGAGGACTGTGTTGAGGACATTGCTATAACGGGAGGAGAACACAGTGAGAGTGACTGTCAGCCGGCATACAAACAGATGAACGCTACCTCATTCATTGACCAGACTGACAGTGCAACCCAAAATGGCGGCTCCCGCTTCCCTGGGAGACCGCGTGGGCCGATTGCAGAGAATCCTGCAAATGCAAAATTTGCAAGGGGTTGGCCAGGAGCGGCGCCAACAGGAGAGCCCGGCCCCGATGGGGGGTATGGCGCGAAAGCTGCGGCCGCGCCTTCATGGACAGTGACTCACTCAGCCCCAGTGCTGAGTCAACCGATTAGCCTGTGGGACCCTCCCCTAATCTCAACCAGGGGGAGTGGTTTCCAACTATGCCCCGTGAGTATGAATCCAGCGGAGCAAGGCGCTGGTGAAGCGACAGCGCTGCTACCAAAAGTAGTCCCTGCAGCTGGTGTTGTGTGCGGAAAGGAAGGGTATTTTTCACGCAAGGCAGCTGCAAGAAATCGGCTGGGATTGGTGCCAAAGGAAGAACCCCACCCAGTGGGGGATAAGGGCGCGAAAACTGTGACCGCGCCCTCTAGGACTGAAAGAGGTGCGGCCTCAATTAAAGGACATCCTATCCCATTGTGGGACCCGCCCATAATCTCTACTACTGGGGGCGGGTTCCAATTGTGTCAGATAGGGGCGGAGCTGAACAAAGGAGTGGTTGACAATCCAACCCCTGTTGGTCACTCACGCGGAACCAGCTTCCAGAACAGACCGTTGTTGAAAGTGGCTCCCACCAGGACAATGGCCTGCTCCCCAGACGTGAATACGATGGTGTCTACTCAGCCCTATGCAGTACCAGGGGGGGTACTGGTGATACGAGTAGCGGGCACTGAGACAGTGGTGGGCCTCTGCCTGCAGTGCAGACTGTCCGGCGGTACCATGGGTACAGCGGCGCGCTGTCCACAGTGTGGCACGTAGTACCTGTGGCCTATGCCCACCTTTGTACCGATCCAACCTATTGACCCCCCGGGGGATATGGCTAGGCTGTCCGCCGAGTCCCCCGGTGCACTGTGGACCAAGGGTGCAGATCCCAGAGAATGGGGATCGGAGCCGGTTAATGCGGCTGGGTCCGAAGAGAATGGAGCGATCGGTCAGGCGACTGACCGGGAGAAGAGAAGGCGGTCGCCACGATCGTCGACCTCAAGTACCCTTAACGTGGATTCCTCGGACGAGGGACCCAAAGAACTATCCAGTACCCTGGTCTGGCCGGTGACAGTGTCCTGTGGAGGGAACAGGGTGAAATGGCCACTTACCGGGAGTGACAGTGGGAGGAGTCGGGCGTCTCCGGTGGAGCGGAAGCCTGAGAGGCGGAGCCCTTCCATTCCGGGGACCGGCGGGCCCAGTGGCAACGGGCGATCCACGCCCACCCTGCGGACTGGTAAGAATAGTCCTTGTTCTTGCCAGGCTCCGGTGCTGACACCAGCGGAGGAGGGGCCGTGCCAGGCCAGGACGGCGCACGTGGCAGCAGGTGGACTTCCGGATGTCATCGTGGAGGAAGAGATCCCGCATGGGGGTCCATCCCAAGATGGCGGCACCTCCGCGTCCGGTGATGACGTCGTTTCCGGCGGAGGCAGCGGAGCAACCGGAAGGAGATCGCCAACGCTTCGGCAGAGCAAGCAACGGACCGAGAAGGGTGAGGCTCAGCCGGTGGTATCACTGCTCAGTGGTACGGGACAGTCCGATAATGAAGAGCGGGTCGGAACCCCGCGGCTGCCAACCGCCTACCCCTATGCCCAACCCCACCCCAAATAATGCCCCTGCCCCAGTCACCTGTTCCCGGGGATCCTCGTCCAGTTTGGGGGTGTCGGAAGGGTCCTTGGGGGTTGGTGAGGATCGGACTGGGGAGAGACTAGGCAGCTTTGCCTCCGAGGGTGGTTCAAGGGGTGGAGGACAATTGGGGCACGTGTCGAAGTCCCGATGGGTGCCTGAAGAGGCTGATGTGCAATTGGAGGAGACGCCGAAACATGAAAGGTGGTCCAGACCCCGTTCAGCGGGGACCTCTGGGGTATGCTCTTGGGGGGGTACCGAAGAGGGAGACTCTCTAGAGTCTGGGCCCGAGAGGCCTAAGGAGACCCGTTGGTGGGCTCTATTATTTGAGGGATATGTGGGGTGGATGGACCGCACGCGGTTTCTGTTAGAAAGGGATGATGTGGTGGATTACTGGTGGGCTAAAGGGGAGTTCACGCCCGCCGAGAGAAAGAAAGAACTACAATTCAGGTGGTTCCTGATAGGCCGGAACGAGATTGAACCAATGGGTCCTGAGATGTTATCAGACCCTGTGGACCCAGATGAGCCCTTGTCCTGGGTATTACCAGGGAGAGCGGGGAACGCCAATTTGACTAGGTGTAGTCGGGCTGAAAGGGCCATTACAGCCAAATACAAGTACTCCCATGGCTTGGAGTATCCATACGTCCCAGAACCCCTCATGCAGGAGATTGAGGATAACAGGGACCAATGGTTAAGGGAGACCATAGAAGAATACATGGTCAATAAGGGGGGTGCCATTACTGGCAGTAAGGCGGAGGAACGGATTGAACACCTAATAAGGGTGTGGAGCATAGGGCGGAGTGTTTATAAACACAAGGTGGTGTACCGGCCTGAGAGGGGTTTGCCGCGCAGTTACAGCGTGACTGTCCTGGACATGGGGGGTCGGGAGGTTAAGAAACCCGATCCCCAGCACTATTATTAGGAGGTACTGGGTAGCATTGTGCGAGTTCGTGGCTGCTGGACAGGGCGTGCTTGGCGCGATGTGGTTTGTTTCATAAATCTGCATGTTCTAATAAAAATGTGTGTATGTTCCATTTTACAGTGCTTCCTGAGGAAAGGTACTTCAAATTTAGGTCCCAGCCTGGGGCGGTAGGATTCACCAGGGGGAGAATGTAGCCATGCTGTAAAATGGCTAACAGTCATCTCTCCTACTGACAGTAAGGCCTGGTAAGTTGTGGGCATGCCAGTAGTAATCATGGAGGTTTGCCCTCACACCCTGGTGAGGTGCCCTATGTGAGGATGGGAGTGGCTACATACTCTGAGTCCACCCTTAGTGACATCAGAGATGTGCCCGCCCCCTGACGATATAAGGCACAGCACTGCTCAAAAGTTAGGTTCGGTTCTGCAATGTTATGCAAGGAGTAAAAGTAGTTGGTGTAGTTAGACACTGCAAAGTGACAGGTGGCGGCACATCTCTGATGTCACTAGGGTGGACTCAAAGAGTATGTAGCCACTCCATCCTCACATAGGGCACCTCACCAGGGTGGTGAGGGCAAACCTCCATGTTATACTACGGCTGGCCCACACTTACCAGGCCTTACTGTCAGTAGGAGAGATGACTGTTAGCCATTTACAGCAATGTCTACATTCTCCCCTGGTGAATCCCACCGACCCCAGCTCGGGACTAAATTGAGTACCTTCTCAGGAAGCACTGTAAAATGGAACACTACACACATTTTATTAGAACATGCAGATTTATGAAAAACAAACCACATCGCGCCAAGCACGCCCTCTCCCAGCACCCGAACTCGCGCAATGCTACCCAGTACCCCTAATAGTGCTGGGGATCGGGATTTCTTAACCTCCCGACCCCCCACGTCCAGGACAGTCACGCTGTAACTGCGGGCGCACCCTCTCAGGCCGTACACCACCTGTGTTTATAAACACTCCGCCCTATGCTCCACACCTTATTAGTTTCATCGTTCCTTCCCGCTTACTGCCAGTAATGGCACCCCACCTTATGACCATGTTTCCTCATGGTCTCCCTAACCATTGGTCCCTGTTATCCTCAATCTCCTGCATGAGGGTTCTGGGACATATGGATACTCCAACCATGGGAATACTTATATTTGGCTGTGATGGCCCTTTCAGCCCGGCTACACACACTACAATTGGCGTTCCCCGTCTCTCCCTGGTAATACCCAGGACAAGGGCTCATCTGGTCACAGGGTCTGATAACTCTCAGGACCCATTGGTTCAATCTCGTTCCGCCTATTAGGAACCACCTGAATTGTAATTCTTTCTCCTTCTCTCGGCGGGCGTGAACTCCCTTTAGCCCACCAGTAGTCACCACATCATCCTTTTCTAACAAAACCGCGTGCGGTCCTCACACCCACATATCCCTCAAATAATGGAGACCCACAACGGGTCTTCCTTAGGTCTCTCGGGCCCAGCCCTAGAGAGTCTCCCTCTTCGGTACCCCCCCCAAGAGATACCCCGGGGGTCCCCGCTGAACGGGTCTGACCCTTCAATGCTCGGCATCTCTCCAATTGCACATCAGCCTCTTCAGGACACCTCGAGCTGACTTCAACACGTGCCCCAATTGTCCTCCACCCTTGAACCACCCTCAAAGCATACGCCTAGTCTCTCTCAGTGCGGTTCTCACCAACCCCCAAGGACCTTCCGACACACCCCAAACTGGATGAGGGATCCCCGGGAACAGGTGACTGGGGCAGGGGCATTATCTAGGGCGTGGGTTGGGCATAGGGGTAGGCATTGGCAGCCGCCCTGGTTCCGACCCTCCTCGTTATCGGATCTGTCCCCGATACCACTGAGAGTGGTTACCGACCGCGGTGCGCCTCACCCTCGTCGTCCGTCGCTATGCTCTTTGTCTTCCGAGTCGATCGGGAACCCTGCCCGATCGACCGAAGGTTTTGCGACTTCTCGGTTGCCGCTGCCTCCGCCGAAACGACGTCATCACACCCCGGTGACGCGAGTGCCGCATCTTGGTGGACCCCCAGTGCGGGATCTTTCCCCATAAAATCCGAAGTCACTGCTGCCACGTGTCACCGTCTGGCCGGCATGGCCCTCCTTCCGCTGTGTCAGCACCGGATCTGGCAAGAACAGGAATATTCTTACCAGTCCGACAGGGCGTGGGTGGATCGACCGTCACCGCTGGTCCCCCGCCCCGGGGAAGGATTGGGCTCCGCTTCAACTTGTTCACCGGGGGACACTCCGGTCCCCGGCAGTCACTCCGGTAAGTGGTTCTTGTGAGCCTTTCCTCCAAGGCACGCCACGGCCAGACCAGGGTACTGGAAGTTTGGGTCCCTCGTCCGAGGAATCCCACTTAAGGGTATTGGGGTCGCCACGTGGACGCCTCTCTTCTCCGGTCAGTCGCCTGACCGATCGCTCCATTTCTTCAGACCCCGCCGTATTAACCGGCTCCGATCCCCATTCTCCGGGATCTGCACCCTGGCCACATGCACCGGGGGACTCGGCGGACACGCTAGCCGTATCCCCGTTGGGTCAATGTTGGATGGATTGGACACAAGGTGGGCATAGGCCACAGGTACTTGCGTGCCACACTGTGGACAGCGCGCCGTGTACCCATGGTACCGCCGGCAGTCTGCATTGCAGGCAGAGGCCAACCACTGTCTCTGCCCGCTAACTCTTATCACCAGTACCCCCCTGGGTACTGCATAGGGCTGAGTAGACACCATCATATCACGTCTGGGGAGCGGCCTTGTCCTGGTGGGAGCCCTTTCAACAATGGTCTGTTCTGGAAGCTGGTTCCTCCGCGTGAGTGACCCAGAGTTGGATTGTTCAGCCCTCCTTTGTTAAGCCTCCCCCTTATGTATACACAATTGGAACCCCCCCCAGTGAGTAGCGATTATGGGCGGGTCCCACAATGGGATTAGGATGTCCTTTAATTTGGGGCCGCACCTCTTTCAGTCCAGAGGCACGGTCACAGCTTCATCATTTCCGCCCTTATCCCCCACTGGGTGGGGTTCTTCCTTTGGCGCCAATCCCAGCCGATTTCTTGCGCTGCCTTGCGTGCAATACCCTTCTTTCCGCACACAACCCAGCGCAGGACTACTTTTTGGTAGCAGCACTGTTGCCTCACCCGCGTTCTCCGCTGGATTCAACCCACGTGCATATTTTGGAAACCCACTCCCCCTGGTTGAGATTAGGGGAGGTTCCCACAGGCTAATCGGTTGACCTCAGTGCTGGCTGAGTGTGAGTCACTGTCCCTGAAGGCGCTGGCCGAGCTTTAATCACAATTACCCCCATCAGCGGCGGGGCTCTCCTGTTGGCGCCGCTCTTGCCACCCCTGCAAATTTTGCATTTGCAGAATTCTCTGCATTTGCCCACGCGGTCTCCCAGGAAGCGGATCCGCCATGTTTGGGTTTCACTGTTCTCTGGTCAATGAATGAGTGTAGCGTTCATCTGTTTGTATGAGCACTGACAGTCACTCTCACTGTGTTCTCCTCGTCTGTTATCTCAATGTCCTCAACACAGTCCTCCAGGGTAGCGCCGCGGTGTTCCTAGGCAGGACCAAAAATGGTGCTGTCACGGCTCTCACCTCTCCACCATAGCAGGCTCGTGACAGACATATCCTTAACAGCTTGCTCTCCGCGGGGCGACGCCAGTGTGCTCTCCCCCCATCACCTCGGGCGCCAATTTGGACTATCCGCACCCGCGGGTCCTCCATTTTCGTGTTTTTGCGGTCGCCATAGATATATGTTTCCGTGATATTGTACATGGATCTCCTCTCTGCGGGGCCTACCACAACACCGGCACATAAGATTTCCCTGATGCACCACCACATGTGTACCTAAGTAGGTCTGGACTCCGTGTATCACTACCTCAGGCTAGGCTCACTCTCTCAGTGTCTGCTGTACTCCTTCCTCCCAGTCTGTGCCCCAACGTATAAGTGGTTTGGAATGCTAGAGTACTCTGGGGCTTCCATGCAGTAGCTGGGATCTACCTACTTGGTTGCCTAGCGCAGACCCTCTCCAGGATTCCTGACTGCGTTAACAGGCTATCCCTTTAAGAGCATCCTACCACTAGCACTACCTCAAGGTGACTAGGACAGCTATAGCCCGGCTCCAAACACCCCCACTCCTTTCAGGCCCCTAGGTCGTCCTAGAACTGACAACTCCGTCAGCCCCCTGACTACCCCTAGGTTCCGTCCCAACGCAGCACAAAGTGGCAGCAGACACTCTCCTCCCTGTTTCCAAGTGACCTGCAAAGCCTGTCCTGTTGACAGGTCTATCTCAGCAGCGCCTCCAAATGTAACGGGTTTTTCGGACTGGCCTTACCCCACCCAAATCTCTAGTGGCCCTGTGGTCTAACCAGTCCCTATTACGTGTGATTTGGTGAGTGCACCTGTTGGCAACAGGACTCCGAGTCTCCCGCATGATGGTGTGTGGAGATTTGCCAATCCCCAGACAGGTCAGCTGAGGTAGTGTGCTGAGTCCTACCCTATTCCAGTAGCAGCGCCTCCACCTCATCAGGCTCCCTTCTGTCGCTTGGGATGGTCCTGGTGAGGAAACTCTCGTGGTTTGCCCCTCTCGGTGTTATGACTCCACATTTACAACACGAGCGTATCTTTAATCAGGAACATCTTTATGACGGTTGTGGGCTAACTGCCCTCATCAATGATCTTCTAGCCACACTAATTATTCAGCTGCTTCCTAGAAAGGTATATCTCTGTCTTTGATGTTGGGGATTCCTCCTCCACGCAGGGATGTCGTTCCTGTGCCGTCCCTGGTCACAGTCTCATCACTTTGCATGTCTAACTACACCACTACTTTTACTCCTTGCATAACATTGCAGAACCCGCACCCAACTTTTGAGCAGTGCTGTGCCTTATATCGCAGGGGGGCGGGACATACTCTGATGTCACTAAGGGTGGACTCAGAGTATGTAGCCACTCCCCATCCCCTCACATAGGGCCACTCCACCGGTTTGGTCCGTGAGGGCAAACCTCCATGATTACTACTGGCATGCCCACAACCTTACCAGTTTACGTCGTAGGAGAGATGTACTGTTAGCGTAACAGTCATGGCTAACACTGCATGGGTTATAAAAGGAACGTGTGGTGTCCTTCCCTTCTGTAGAATAGTACTGAAACTCCTTAAAGACAACCATAACAAGCTGAAATAAGCGTTACTGCTAGTATTACTCTCGGGTAATACAATTATAGAGGAGAGCCTAACCTACCTGAACCAATGTAGACAACAAAGTAGAGGTACGAGTGCTCAGTACATGATAATAAACTGCACCAAGGGGGATAAAGAGTGTAAAGCAAACTGTGTTTGCCTCTTACAACTCTGACCGGCGGTCAGACGATTACTGAAATAACAGCCCCTGTATTGAAAGCATGTGTGCTACAGCAAAAATATGCATAGAGAAGTAAAGTAACAACACAGATTTAACATTTGACCGGTGATCCAAAAAAAGTCAAAAGAAGATGCAGGGAATAACTTAGCATGAGATTCAAGCAACACGAGTGTCGCAAACTGAGAGGAGTCATCAAAGTTCAGTGATTGGTCACAGCCGCAAACCTCGCACAGTGCGCATGCTCCTTGTATGAGGGAGCATCGGCGGAACCATGTGGACGGCAGGAGGACATGATGACAGCAGGGGCCCACCGAATCATGGAGACAAACAGGCCCACTGTTAACCTTTTAACCAATGCCATGTTTATTTGTATTTGTGATTAATTACATTTGTTACCTTTGTATGCAGAGTGCTATCAGTGGGGATTCTTTTTCTCTGTGCAGGTTTACATCATATATATATATAATATCAATATATATATATATATATATATATATCTATTATATATATATATAATATCATATATATATAGTATAAGTATATATCATTTATCACACAGAATAATAATGATCGTTCTGTGGCTAACTAACATCTGTGTTATATTATATTAATATATAATGCATGCGGTTGCAGGGAAATTTATAAATATATTGTGATGTGTAACGGGTATTTTACATATAAAGGTGGGGTGGTAGGGGTATATTTAATATATATGGGTGTGGTGGGGCTAATTTTATTGTATTGGGGAGGTTTTTTTTATATCGTATTGGGGCGTCACCAACTTTTAACCATTGTGCTCCAGTATTTTTGGACAAGCCATCTGTAACCTACCCCACATGCCTAAAATGTTAAAATCCTCCATTCTAAGTCTAGATAGAGGGGCTCGCTCTCCCCCCTCAGTCCCCGGTGGCGCCGTCCCCCCGGCTTCCCGCTCCTCTCCCCGCCCGTCAGTGGAACCCCGAGCTCCTCGCTCCTCCCCCGCCTGACACCCCGGCCGTGTCCACAACCCGCTCGCACATGCAGCAGCACTTCCGGTGCCTGCCTGGGCTACTAGTTGAGCGCGTGGAGGCTACCTCTCGCGTGACCCCCCTGAGCCCCCTCTCGCCATGCCCCTGAGCCCCCTCTCGAGTGCCCCCTGAGCCCACCTCACGCCCTGGGCAGCTGCCGACTGGATATCGGTGGACGGATGGGGGGGAGGACTGGGGGGGCAGGAAGAAGGAACCCACCCGGTCAAGTAAGTCACCACCCGCACTCAAAAAGTGCACTGTCCTCACCCACCCCAGTCACTGTCACCCAACCCAGTCACTGTCACCCACACCGTCATGGCAACCCACCGTACTGTTACCAACCCACCGTCACTGCCTGCTCCCAGTCACCACCCACCCAGACACTCGCCGTCTCCCAGTTCACGCCACGAAGTCACTGCTGTTCTCCCCGTCTATCTGTCAACCGGTCTTAACCACCTTCCATTCACCACTACATCATTCACCACACCACCATCATTCACTCCCACCCGGCAGAGTACATGTCTTTTGTGTTAAACAAATTAATCAAAATCAACAGGGTTGCATTGTAAATGTCTTTTTTCTGTATCACAAACAGTTAGTAAAAGGCTGCGCCTAAAAGATATTTCTTTTTTCGTGGTAGATGCACTTTGGGTTCGGGGGAGTTGCGCTATGGGTTCGGGGGTGGGGGAGAGGGCCTGCGCCTTTCATTTGTCCTGCACCCATTATTTCTATGGCGGCCCCGGCTAAACGATGGTAAATAATGATTGATACAAACAGAGAACACAGCGCAAAAAAACATCATGGTTATTATAAATATGTGTTTATAGCTTAAACAGGTGAATTGCACGTCAATGTCAGGCTAACAATATATAATCGGCATGACAGTTACGGGACATGTACCAGTAATGGGTTCAGTTGTTCCTGTTTACATAATTTTACAAGGAACCTGGACCACAAAAAGACATTCCTGAAAAAAGAAATAGACATGATCTATGATAATAGACAAAGTTTAGATCTTACAGCGGTATGAATGATCTTTGACGTTATGTCAACATTATTAATTTAAAAAACCTGCCTTTAGATTTATCCCTCCCAGAGTAAAGGCAGTTTTTTAGTCGTTTTTAATGTGGTTACAACGAATGAAAATAAGAGGTCACACATAATATTACAACGTAAAAGGGGCCATCACAGCAATAGGAGGTTGTTGAGATGTGCAGTCTGGGCTAAGATCTCCTTCCCAACGTAGATCAAATGCAGGAATCAGAAGCAGTAGGTGGTGTCACTTTTCCACTTCTTTTGAATGCCTTTTTAAAATTCATAAAATACTTAAACATATCGGCTTAAAGAGCAGGTGGCTTACATGGAGCGCTTGGCTGCTATGAGTTACTTATATCTTTTACAAAGTCACCTGGCTGGCCTAACAAAAACTTAATTAGCATATGTGAGGGAACGTTTAAAAGCAAATGTTTTTCTAAGATGGGTGTTGTCTTTAGCATACAAGTGTTGAAAGCTGGTCAATTATAACTAAGAACAGCAGGGGGATGGTTTTGGAGACAGGACAATTTGAGATATGTTTTACCTAAAAATAGAACTAAATACACAGCAGGGAGGATATCATGAGGAGTCAGGGACGACAATTTTGAAATATGTTTTTACTGAGGAAATGAGAAGAGATGAGATGATATGAGATCGTAGTGATTCAGTGATATAATAACCAACTTCCTTTTTAAAACCTTATAACTACTTATTAGGGTACTTTTGACTTTCTCATTGCTGTTGGTTCTAATAAAAATGTTGACATCCTCATTATGCTGAAGCGGTGTCAGAGTATCACTCAGCCTTGTGAATCGAAATCAGTTTCACTCGACCATTGGCCGTCGTCGTTAGGCCGCGAAAGACCCTACAACCACGGCCGCTTCTAATGTAAATTGTAATTACTGTTTTGGGGTAGGAATTAATTTAGGGGGTTAGGGTAAGCTTAGCAAAAGGGTGGTTAAGGACTTGACTTATGGTCTTTGTTATGCGGTTTTTAGGGTAAGAGGGGGCGTTGGAAAGAGGGGTTTAGGGTAGGGGTTTTATGGCAATTACATTAGTGGGTGAAGTTGCCAGGGAGGCTCTGTCGGTGAGTCATGTGGCGAAACAGCTCACGACCAAATGTCCTTAGGAATGTCGGTGATATCACTTGAGGGTGGAGGACAAATACACAGATGATAATTTGGTCCCAAGTGAGGGACGATAAATTTTGATCAAGCCTCCTTGTACTTAATGTGTATTGTCATTGTTCCTTATATCTCTAAGACAGCAAGAGCTGATATCTTATTTCCACAGGTTACAAGTATATCTTGATAAGGCACTTCTTGAGGAGGTGTTAGTGTCCCTTTATAAAACGGACATATACATTTGCAGTAATGATGTAACAGTGGTTTGCCAGCTCACTCATGGCCTTTCCCAGTGATTGGTTTACATTGCACACTTTGTGGCAGAGATTCCTGTTACACATTGCAGCTGGCGTTATCTCCCCAGCGCGCTCACATTGCCCCCAGCTGAGGGGGTGTTCCATAGGGGAAATCTGGAGGCCAAATAATCTATGGTCAGAGACAGGAGACCACCTCAAGCTTTTTTTTGTGTTTGTAACTGTAAACACAGAATTGAAAAGCATTTAGTCTGAGGGGCGCGGGGATTACTGCGGGTGGTGGGGGGTTTTGGTGGGCGAGGGTATGGATCTCGCGGGGTGGTTTGGTGGCATGTGGCTTTGGGGGCGCACGGAGTGGGGGGAACGATGGGAATAGGGGGGGGGCACGACTATGGAAAGCACCTACTCGCTCACCTATGGCCTTTGTTTGGGGGCTCTAGGTTAGTTTGTGGGAAAACAGAAGGCCTGTTGTACAGGGCAGATGGTGGACAGGTTTTGGTCAGGTGATTGGACTGAGGATAGTAGGTGTCTGGACAGGTTGGGCCGTGATTAGAGGGAAGGGCATATTGCGTGGTTAGGGTAGAGTTTGATAGGTTGGGCTGGGGTGAAAATTGAAAGGTATGATTATATATAATAAAATGAGCGGCTCTAAGGGTTTACTGACGACGCTATGAGGGGGCAGGCAAGTCTGCAGAGGATGATGACATTAAAGATTGAACTGGTTCCAAAGATCCCCCTCCATGTGTGAGTGTTGGAGTTATTCCCGCTACATGGAGGAAGCACCAAGAAGGAATTCCAAGTAGATACTTTCCCCTGCTGCGTATAGTATAGTGGATCTGATGGGGTGGTGGTAGGCGCTTATTTTTTTTTTTGTATTCGTTATTCCGAATGTGTGAATAGTAGAACTCAGAACATTACCTCAGGACGCCTGTATGGTATATTCCCAATACCAATCCAGCGGGAGAATCAGAGTCCTGTTACCAGCAGGTGCACCACACCACACAGACATGTTAATTGGGGTCCGACGTAGAACCACAGGTGGCCAATCTGAGATTGCCCCGGTGGGGGCCCTCCTAGAATCTGGTTTATTACTATGTAAAAACAACAAAGGGCGCAAAACAACTGTAAACAATTGTTTTATAATTGATTTATAAGAGTACTATGTGGATGCTCCACACTGTTGTAATGGAGGAAAAACACCCACAACTCCCAGTAAATATAAAGGAAAAGAAAAATAAAAACAAAATGCGGTTTTGCAAACCACTGTTAAATCACAGTTTAAATAATAAATCCTTGTAGGGATCTTCTTTTATGGTATAATGGAAGTCCAATCTTGTAGAATACAAGCGGGGAGAAATAAGAGAAATAAGAAAAAAAATAGCCAAATATGGTGACGGTAAGTATGTTTTATTGACACACAGCGTACGCACAGATTCTACTTACAAAGTGGGGTAGAT
The DNA here is from genome assembly GCA_036426205.1 of Ascaphus truei. Classification (NCBI taxonomy): domain Eukaryota; kingdom Metazoa; phylum Chordata; class Amphibia; order Anura; family Ascaphidae; genus Ascaphus; species Ascaphus truei. Next base: position 33,389 of record WSYH01002884.1, read on the forward strand.
AATTAAATGTGAAATTTGCAGGAAGAAAATGCTCTAGTCATTAAACTCAATAAGGAAAAGGAACCACAGGATCCGTGCAAGAACTTGATGCGGACACTGTCTGATATTCCGACCGCCTTGTGCTAAGTCATTACTCTGCCTCCTCGATTTCCGATAGTCTCGCGATGTTTTGCGATGGATGTACGTTTTTGCTCCATCTGTTTGTTCCGGAAGTATCTCCGTTGGTGCCGTCAGCGTGAGGATATGATAAAATTTCGGAATGCCCTTAAATAAGGCATGCAGCTAAAGAGGTTATTAAGATTCAGGCGACAAGACTACCTAAGCCCTATGCATTCGTCTTAAACAGACTTCTTTTTCCAGGGGTATGTAGTCACACCTGTGTGGGGGATTCATAAGTAGATGAACGCCGCCATTGATTGGTCACAAGTCGGAACATCTTACCAACCAGATATGAGCCCCATACAGGGTGACAGGTGTAGACAATATGGCTTATGAACTCATAACCAATTTAAAATGTAACCCAAAAAAGAACATTTTTTAAGTAATATAATTTAAAACAACCAGTAATATAAGTATACTTTACCATACTAATTTGTCTTTCGTTCACAGGAAATTGTATTTGTAATGGTGAGGTTTTTAAATTATAATGAAAACACAATCAGTGCCCAAAACGCACAAAGAAGTTGAATTTAGAAAGGAGTTAGTTTTAAATATTTAACTTCTTATATTATAGTAACGAATTTTCTTGTGTGTGTCAGTCAGTCAGTGTGTGTTGTCAGGTCAGTCGAGTGTGTGTCTGTCTGTCTGACAGACAGGAACACCACACACAACGATGAGTCAGTAACACACACTGACTGACACACAAACAAACACACACACACACTGAGTGCAGTGGTTGTGGTGTCACTCAGGGTACTTCCCCCCTCTCTCCTGACTCTCTCTCTCACCCCGTTGGAGACATAGGGGGGTCTGTATGGACCCTACCTCCCCACTCCGATGGTACTTCTGTTGGGCAAGCCGTCCAGTCTACCCCCGAGTGGTACGGAGGACACCGGGCGCGGTTCGGCTAGGTGGCTCACGGGGGGGGAGGGCAGCTAGGTATGAGCTCGGCGGCTCATGAGGCGGAGTAGTGTGGGTAGTGGGGTTGTCGCGGGTTGTATGGTCATTCTATTGGGGTACTAGGCGGGTGAGAGGGAGCGGGGGGAGAGCGGGTGTTGTGGTGCGGAAGGCGGGAGTTACGGGCATGGGACACAATTACTTAACAACATTGAGGCACGGGGCCCTGCCTCAACTATATGGTGTGCTCCTCCATTTTAGCACGAAGGCCTGCTGTCCCCTCGGCGGACCTCCCTATCCTACGAGCCGGACACAGCTGCCATGGGGCATCGCTAGCCCCCTTCCTCCCCGGGTGAGCTATCCGGTCTTTATTCTTTTATTGTCGCTCCCAGCTCCAGGCGCTCACTAGCAGCAACAAGACTGGAAATGATGCATCTGCTAGGCAGCGAGCGGTGTTAGGACGCAGAGCCGGGGTGACGGACGGGGGGGGGGGCGAGGAGGAGGAGCCGGGGTGCCGGGGGCAACAATTGGAGGAGGAGAGAGCGAGCCTCCTAGCTAGATTAGAAGGAGGATTTTAGATGGTGGGCACGCAGGGGTAGGGATGCCAGGTGGTTGTCCAAAAATACTTGACAACCCCCCGAAAACATAAAAAAACCCCCACGCCCCAAAAATGCATATAAAAAATACCCCACGCCCCAATGCATATAAAAATAAGAATGAGAGAGAAATAGAATAAATGCCTTATAATTCTAAAATGTGTGGCGTTGTCTTGAGTTTTTGACACTGATTTTCTGCAAGAAACAAAATCAAAATGTGATAGATTGCACCCCTGAAATTTGAATGGAAAATTATAGGCTCTATCAGGGGGGGATAGTATGGGGTCGTTATGCAATTGGCTAGGGGGAGTCGAGATCGGTCAGGTGTGCCCCAGACACTGAAAGATAAGGGGGAAAACAGGGGAAGCGGGGTGGACAAATAAGAGTGTAAATGTAGGAAAGTGCGAGGGTGGGCACTGGGTTATTATTTTTCTGTTTTGTAAATAATAATCGAATTAACACAATTATTTTTTGATCAAAATAAATTTAAATTCTTCTTTACACAAAAATGTTTTTTAAAACCTATGGTTAGAGTTTTTCCAATCATACAGATAATCTTCGTAGGCCATTATTAGATAATCTAATGTAAAGTTCTGTATTTAAGCAGTTAAGGGAATTCAGCATGTAGTTTCCTATCAAGGGTCCACTACGCTCCGCCCTTATCTGCTGATTTGATAACTATATTGTAACGGTTTTCTGGACTGGCCTGACCCCCCCAATCTCATATTGGCCCCTGTGGGTAACCATCCCCATACAGTGTGATGTCTGGTGGTGCACCTGTTGGCAACAGGACTCCTGAGTCTCCCGCATGAGTGTGTGTGGGGATTGCCAACCCAAGACAGGCAGCGAGGTAGTGTGCTGAGTCCTACCTAATCCAGTGCAGCGCCTCACCTCATCAGGCTCCTGTCGCGTTGGGGATGGTCCTGTGTGAGGAACTCCTCCGTGGTGGCCCTTCGGTGTGTAATGACTCCACTATTCACACGAGAGTATCTTTAATCAGGAACATCTTTATGACGGTTGTGGGCTAATGCCCTCACAGTGATCTTCTAGCCAACATAATTATTCAGCTGCTTCCCTATGAAAGGATTCTCTGTATTGAGGGGATCCCTATCCCCCACGCGGATGGCGTTCCTGTGGCAGTCCCGGTCACAGTCTCACGCCCCCTGACGATATAAGGCACAGCACTGCTCAAAAGTTGGGGTTCTGCAATGTTATGCAAGGAGTAAAAGTAGTTGGTGTAGTTAGACACTGCAAAGTGATGAGACTGTGACCAGGGACCTGGCACAGGAACGACATCCCTTTGGGGGATAGGGAATCCCCCAAATCAAAGACAGAGATATACCTTTCATAGGGAAGCAGCTGAATAATTATGTGTGGCTAGAAGATCACTGTGAGGGGCAGTTAGCCCACAACCGTCAATAAAGATGTTCCTGATTAAAGATACTCTCGTGTGTAAGTGTGGAGTCATTACACCGAGAGGGGCACCACGGAGGAGTTCCTCACCAGGACCATCCCCAAGCGACAGAAAGGAGCCTGATGAGGTGGAGGCGCTGCACTGGATATAGGTAGGACTCAGCACACTACCTCAGCTGCCTGTCTGGGTTGGCAAATCTCCACACACCATCATGCGGGAGACTCAGGAGTCCTGTTGCCAACAGGTGCACCACCAGACATCACACTGTAATGGGGACTGGTTAGACCACAGGAGCCAATATGAGATTGGGTGGGTCAGGCCAGTCCAGAAAACCCGTTACACATGTTTATTTGTATTTGTGATTAATACATGTTGTTACCTTTGTATGCTAGAGTGCTGTCAGGGGATTCTTTTTTCTCTGTGCAGGTTTACATGTTATTATCATCCCCAGCACCGCCAGTGGTGTTATCACTTACACCTTATTGAACTGTTTTTTTAGCACAGTATATTGATATAGGTCTGTGGCAGGCTTCTCTGTGTATCATATATATATGTATGTAACGGGTATATATGTATATATATATGTAACGGGTATTCGCCCACCCCCAATCGCAGATACAGTGAATGTGGGGGGAACCTATATGTTACCAGGTGTGGTGCGTTATACCTGTCAGGCTCACAGGAGGTTTAAGCCTCCGCCAGTGAGAGCCTGGGGTGATTCCTCTGGAACGTTCTCGGTTTCAGGCCTCCACCTGTGTAGGGTTCTAGGGATGTAGAAGGTTGCCTACACAGGACCCACATATACAATAACCACGTACTTATGGATGTATATAACCAGTGTAACCCTGCTTCCCCTCCATCCCCCAGACTCTACGGTGGTGTCTAGGGTGCATAAGGGCAGATTACATGCGGTGTGGTGCATACCTGTGAGGAACAGGAGGGCCTGAGCTTCCTGCGATGTTATTGGGGAGCCAGGACCGGGCTTCTGGTGTGGTAGCCTCCATGATCTCTTAGTGGTGCAGCGCCTCCATCTTCTATACTCCCAGGAATATGGGACAGGACCTGTATAGAAGAACCCCTTGGGTCCCAGGGTAATAGCTTCCAATTCACACACAGTCTTTGGTAACAAAGGATAGTCTCTTTTATTGACAGATCAGCAATCTCCCAACAGTAGTGGCTTCCAGTAGCTGCAACAACAACAGCCAAGACTTGCTAATTACGCCGCTCTCCTTCCACACAGATAATTCCTCCTCTCCTTCCCTCCAAGTCTCTCCTCCGACAGGATGGTCTGGGCTAGGGCTTCAATATCCCATGGCCCACCCCCGAGGTTATCCTCGCGGTGGGGCTTGGATTCTCCCCATCACCCCAGGCAGTGGGGTGAGGGCATTGGTCCACCAGGTCTATAACTCTATCAGCTCTACTAAAGGAAGCTGAATCTCTCCTCTCCTCTGTCAGCCCCTGCACTCTGCACAGGGGAGACCGCGGTCTCCTCCAACTCCTCTGACCGATCCGCAGGACTCTTCGACTCACGGCATAACTAACCGGCAACTCCAGACTCTCGGCATAACATACCGGCAACTCCTGACCCTCGGCATAACTACCGACATAACTAAATCTACTCACAAGAGTTGGCTGCTAAATATAGAGCTAGCCCCGCCTCTCGTTATGTCAGCAGAACCTCCCCTCTTGCTCACGCCTGCAGCCGAGTCCAGGCCTGCATCTACCACTCAGGGCAGGGCTATGAAGGGGGAAAACCCATGATGATTACTGGTGCCTGATCTTAACAGGACTTACCACAGTAGAAGGAAGATAGGTATAGCCTGTGCTGTTTACAAGGGGCTACACTCTCCCTATGGTGGAATCCAATGGTCCCCATCCTGCGGCGAACCACCTGGGAAACAGCACACATAACATTGTCATAATACATGGCATAATGAGGTAGTTCAATACAAGTACACCCGGGTACTCCCAACATGGAGAACCCTACAGATAGTGCTTTGGATCAGGCTTTCTTACCCGCCGTCCATTATGATCCGTGACGGTCACAGTGAACGATTGGACCGGCCCATGCTCAGGCCTGTATGTAACACCGTGCATATAGATACACCTACCGATGCTCCATATGCGTACTAGCTCACTAATCTTATCCTCATTGTGATACCCTCCCTGACCGAACTTGGTCCGAAGGTATTCCTGGACTGCCTCCCTGAGCCAACTGTCTCGGTTCTCTTCAATTTCTCTCTGGATGGGCTCAGGCACATATGGATACTCATACCTGTGTGACTGCCGGTATCTAGCGACTATGGCCCGGTCAGCTCGACTTAGTTTGGTAAGTTTGTGGTGCCCTGCCCTGCACGGCAGTACCCAAAATACAGGCTCCTCTGGAGCTACCTCATCGTACAAGATACTGGGGCCTCGAGGCACAATCAGTTTCTGTTCTATTTCCCTAAACCGGTGATCTAACTCATCCTCCACCTCCCGCGGAGTGAAAGAACCAGCCGCCCACCAATGGTCTACTACATCATTTTTAATTAATAAGAACCGTGTATGGTCCATCCCCTCGTGGTATCTGGTGAACAAAGGTGCCCACCATTTGTCGCGGTGTTTGTACTCTGCGGAATGACTAGTGTGTTCTACATCAGACTCTACCTGTGATGATACACCAGACGTACCCGCATCAGTAGATCGCGAGCAATCTCTCCTTCCATTCGCATTATAATACGTAGTGGGGTTCATTTTGTGCACCACTTTGCTGGTAGACCCAGCCTCTACTGGAGTGTGAGACCCACGGGCCCTCCCTCTAGCTGCAGGAGAAAACGGCACAGGGTTAGGCACAGGTACAACACTCGAATACGGTATCTCCCCATCAGACCCTTCATCAACCAACTCCCAATCCCACAAGTCATTAGCGTATTTGGGGGATTTACATAATTTATCCCTGGTAGGTCCCGGTGGCACCACTCGTGACGGGGCAGGGAGAGTGGCCGGGGCAGTGGAGCTATGGGCCGGGGCTGGGGGAACGTCCAGGGCATTGTCCAGCAAGTGGGTGATACCACTCCAAAGGAACCTTTTCTTAGAGGCCCTCCCCGCCATACTTCTGGCTTCTCAGGAGGGGCCTCGACTCTGTAGAGTAGCCAGGGCAATGGCTGAGTCTATGCTTCGAGAGGAGAACACTCCTCCAGGTGTTCTCTTTCCGGTGGAACCGGAAACTACGTCATTAGGATCGCCTGCAGAATCTCCACCCGCTCCGTGGTCACGCACCGGAAGTGTGTCGAGGACCTGCGGGGGTGGGGGCAGAGCATCTGGTACACGGTCGAACAAGTAGGCCTCAAGCCTCTCTTTCTCGTTTGCCGGGATTGCGGTCTGCGCCTGGCGGGAGTAAGGGGGTGGTGGAGTCTCCATACCGCTCCGCTGCTTTTTGATGACATCGGGCTCCTCTAGGATCGTCTCGGTCTCCGTCTCCGTCTCCGCCGCACTGGGAGTCACCACTGTGGTGGGACTCTTACAGGCCTCCGGCCGCACCAGCGCTCTCCGTCGGATGGTTTCCGGACTGGTCTGCTCTCTCTTGATGCCTTTTGGGTGGTTCGCTGGTAAGCGCATCGCCACCGATGTCATGCCAATCTCTACCTCCGAGGAAATCACGATTGGTTTCTCCGCTGGGGAGTCACCTGGTTCTACGGCGATACAACCAGTGGGTATAGGTACAAAGTGGTCTTGCTCTGGTCCCTCCACTGCGGTCGCGCTCTTCTCTGTTGCCAGCTCGCTCAGTTCAATAGCGAGCTGAGCCTTGGTTCCTCCCGATCTGGTATAACGGGGACCCAGGGCAGACTTATCTTTACCTTCCGCCACCTGCGTCAATGTTCCCGGAGAGGCACTCCGCGGGGTTCCGAACAAAGGCCACGGCTCGTTTGGCCAAAGGTAAAATGCGCCACATTGAGGGCATCTGGCCCTGGTGCTTGGTACCGCGCCCGGTATCCCGCAGTGGATGCACAAACACCGAATGTATACGTGCTCAGCTACCTCCACTACCAGTAGGCCTCCTGGTAATTGATTGATGGAAGTACTCATCTCGGACATGGTTCGCTCAGGGTGGGAACAGCTCAGTGTTCCAGCTCCTTGCTCCTCGAATGCCAGACAAAAGTGAAGCTCTTCGCTCAGGCTTCCGGTCCCTCCCTTCGCTGGGGAGGACTCTCCTGATTGGCTCTCCTTGTGCCCCCTCCCTCTGGTGGAATCCAGAGGCGGGATCGTTTCTTCTTCAGCGTGATGTGGCCTGGCTTTCTGACCATTCACGGCACAGATGTGTGGGCTTTCGGCTTTCACGCCGCTCCGATCCCCTTGCAAAGAATCCGGGTTTGGCACCAAATTATTACACATGTCCCGCCACATTTTCCTAATAGTCTCTGTGCACAACGCACGTGCTTGCTCCAGGCTTGGCGGGACCCGCCATTTTAGATCACTGTTCTTGCTCCACGGAGCACATGTAGGGACGGACGCCATCTTGGATGAGTCCTCCAAACGCCCATGTGCCCTATCCTCAGTGTCTAACGGGTATCTCGTACCTAAACACTGACTGACTGCCAACTGTGTGCTCTGCATTCTGTTTCTCACTAACTTGAGGTGGCTTGTACCCCAGGCTCAGCGGAACTCCTCTCCTCCATGCACTGTACTCGATGTCTACCATGCAAGTGTTCTGTGGTGCGTGTGTGCGGGTGATAGCTATGGTACCTCTTTTCTAAATACGGACGTCTCCTACTTTTGGCCACTCATAGCGCGGGCCCTGGGCCATGGTCCCTGGACTGGTTAACAAACTGACCCCCCCCAGTTGCCTCACGCTACCTGCCTCAAGGGATTTGGTCAGCTCTAACTATTCACCCTCCTACGCCACCTCCTATGGGCACCCATCCTTCTCCAACACTTGCATGGAGAGTGCATCTCACTCTGCCCGTTCCGCCTTGCTATAAGCCGGTCCTGTTCTGACATATATCTCTCAGCAGCAGCGCCTCCAAATGTAACCCTGCTTCCCCCCATCCCCCAGACTCTACGGTGGTGTCTAGGGTGCATGAGGGCAGATTGCATGCGGTGTGGTGCATACCTGTGAGGAACAGGAGGGCCTGAGCTTCCCGCGATGTTATTGGGGAGCCAGGACCGGGCTTCTGGGATGGTAGCCTCCATGATCTCTTAGTGGTGCAGCGCCTCCATCTTCTATACTCCCAGGAATATGGGACAGGACCTGTATAGAAGAACCCCTTGGGTCCCAGGGTAATAGCTTCCAATTCACACACAGTCTTTGGTAACAAAGGATAGTCTCTTTTATTGACAGATCAGCAATTTCCCAAAGGTTGTGGCTTCCAGTAGCCGCAACAACAACAGCCAAGACTTGCTAATTATGCCGCTCTCCTTCCACACAGATAATTCCTCCTCTCCTTCCTTCCAAGTCTCTCCTCCGACAGGATGGTCAGGGCTAGGGCTTCAATACCCCGTGGCCCACCCCCGAGGTTATGCTCGCGGTGGGGCTTGGATTCTCCCCATCACCCCAGGCAGTGGGGTGAGGGCATTGGTCCACCAGGTCTATAACTCTATCAGCTCTACTAAAGGAAGCTGAATCTCTCCTCTCCTCTCTCAGCTCCTGCACTCTGCACAGGGGAGACCGCAGTCTCCTCCAACTCCTCTGACCGATCCGCAGGACTCTTCGACTCGCGGCATATCTAACCGGCAACTCCAGACTCTCGGCATAACATACCGGCAACTCCAGACCCTCGGCATAACTACCGGCATAACTAAATCTACTCACAGAAGTTGGCTGCTAAATATAGAGCTAGCCCCGCCTCTCGTTATGTCAGCAGAACCTCCCCTCTTGCTCACGCCTGCAGCCGAGTCCAGGCCTGCATCTACCACTCAGGGCAGGGCTATGAAGGGGGAAAACCCATGATGATTACTAGTGCCTGATCTTAACAGGACTTACCACAGTAGAAGGAAGATAGGTATAGCCTGTGCTGTTTACAGGGGGCTACACCAGTTTACTGTAACGCAGAATATATATGCAGGCAATAACACACAGTATTAACATTCCCTCCAGAGAGTAACTCCACAGTCACCGTATCCCCACTCTGGGTCCACAGCCCAACCCCCTTGTCCCGTGGTCAGCGCTGCCACTATGTGTGATTATAATATGTTAGGATACGTTGGTGCACATATGAAGATACCTGCCGTGCGCTCCTGCACTCGGGCCTGCAAGCACTTCAAAAAGGATCTGCCGCTGGGTGATTCCGTCTGATCCTGTGGTTCCTTGCACGGGGTCTGCCAGGGGCGATCCCACCCTGGAGATAGTCTCTATCTCTTTAACACAGACTTGAGTCCAAGTCTCTTCTCGGGAAGTGCAGCGTCCGCTGTGTCCCTATCTAACACTAGTGCTACTGTGACAGGATCCCTAACCTAGGGCCTGTCCATGTAGCACCACAAACTGGGGAGTGAGGACCTATCTGGGACCTAGGGGGTTACTGGCCTAATCCGTTCCCCTAGCTCTCCTGGCACTCACTGACACTCCCAGCTCCTGGAGCAACGCATTGCAATCTACTTGGTGCCTGCAGCTAACGTGCTGCACACACACACGATGCCCTCTGGTCAGCACTCACAGCACTGACAGCCGTGACACTGACAAGACGCACACACACGAACCTAAGGGCAGGGTCCCTAACCTGGGGCTGTCCCTTATTGATTACCCACTAACCTAGTGGGGAGTTGGGGCCTGTCTGGGACCTGGGGAACCTTACCTGGTGCAGGAGCCACTTGCTCCCTACACCCTTCCAACCCCTTCTTGCTCCCAACTCCAACTAACTTGCTCCAAAGCCCGCAAAAAGTATCTCTCTCTCTCCAGAGCAATCCGTCAGCCCTATTGGCTACTATGAGGCACCTGGTATGCTTGGCCCTAAGCCTCATGGGAGTTGTAGTCCCGTGGAGGCTGTAAACACATTGGGGCCGCGTGCGCTCTTTCCCTGCACATGCGCGAATACCTAATGGCTGCCGCAACCCCCTGACTGTCCCTGCGCATGCGCGATCCCGCGCACGCTCGCGTAACCCGTCATGGCGGCCCCCGCTAGCCGGGTGCGCCGCCGAGGCTCCAGGGACTCTGCTCGCTCCCTGCACTGGCCCCCACCTTTGCGAGCAGCCGGCTGGCTCGTCGCTGGCTCCGGCGGGACCTGCGACCGCTCGTCTGACTACAGAGGGGGTCTCTGGGAGCCATAGGAGACCCGGGATACACTCTCCCCCTGGTGAAAAATCCAACGTCCCCGCTTGGGGAACGACGTCACTCGGCATAAGGTTATACAATAAAAATGCAGAGCATGATATGTACAACTTATCACTTTTGACTTTACACAAAAGGGTACAATGCAGTTCACATACGATACCCGAGGCCAGCTGAGCGTCAGCTGCTTGCTGAGACCATGTGTGGGGTGCCTCTATCTGATCGGGTGGGGGTACCTCACTTTTATGTTTGTGAGCCTCCCCCCGGGAGGATCTCTTGGAGAGCACGCTCTGGGGTAACAGTCACAGGGTCCTTATTACTTCCTCCCCCTGGTGTATGGAATAGTACCATGTCCCTTGGCCAGACCTTTATCCGGCCATCCGCGGCATGGATGCGATAGGCTAGGAGGTCTTGACCTTTTCCACGGTCCACCACATTGTGAATGGAGCGCTCCTTTTTGGGCTTAAAGGAGGCAATTTTCACTAAATCTGTGGGGCCCCTGGTTGGCGTGCATGGGGGAAGTTAGGTTGGCGCCCGCACAGGGGAATCCCATGGCACATCCCCTCCGTCCCATGTTGAGGGCCGAGGGGTGGGAGTGGGGGGCGGGCCCACAGGCAGCAGGACGGATACCCTGCTTGCGCATGCGCGTGGAAAAATCGCTGCCATTTTTAATTAAAAAAAACTTTTTTTTTTACTTTAATGGGCATGTCCGGGCCCCCCTGACTCACGGGGCCCGGGACGCAAGTGCCCTCTGTCCCCCCCTGTTGGTGGCCCTGGTTATAGTAGATGAGGTTGAAAAAAGACATACGTCCATCAAGTTCAACCTACTGTATGCTAAATTTAGATGTCAGATACTTTATCCTATATTTGTACTTAGAGTATATTGATTCAGAGGAAGGCAAACAAAAAACACAGTGAAATATCATCAAATGATATCTGATAAGGGAAAAAATAAATTCCTTTCTGACCGTAAATATTGGCAATCACATTACTCCCTGGATCAACAGCCTTCCCATGTTTACTTTTTTGGTATATCCCTGTATACCTTTCCTTTCTAAAAAGATGTCCAACCTTTTTTGAAGATATCTAGTGTCTTTGCCATCACAGTCTCCATGGGTAATGAAATACACGTTTTAACTTTTTTGGTGCAGACTGATGCCTCAGACTTTGGCATCGGTGCTGTGCTCAGCCAAGTGGGGGAAGAGGGAGGAGAGCATCCTGTGATGTTCCTGAGCCGCAAATTATTGCCCAGGGAAGTGGCTTATGCCACTATTGAGAAAGAGTGTTTGGCGATCGTATGGGCACTACGCAAGCTGTAGCCCGATCTATACGGTTCATAATCACGGATCACAAACCTCTAAGTTGGTTACAACGGGTGTCTGGGGAAAATGCCAAGCTGCTGTGCTGGAGTCTTGCCCTGCAAGAGTTTGATTTTACCATACAGCACAAGAAAGGCAGAGAGCATGGCAATGCGGATGGACTAACCCGCAAGGACAGTCCCGATGCGCCTATAACCTCAAGAGTTGTCCGGCCCGTTAATCCACCGGACGAGGCGGTTGTAACAGTACCTAAATTTTGAGGTGGTAAGGTGTGACGGTGAAGGGGTAACCAGGCCAATAATAAAGATATTATGCCTGGCTGGGTGTCCCTGAGCCATATTGGGGAACTGTAAAATGTCAGCTCTGCAACACAGTAATGGCAGGAACACTGTAATTTCAATGCAAATGTATGTGTCTTACTATTCCAGGAGTGTCAAGCAGCGGAGATTTCCCTGCTGCAGCACAGACCCGAATAGTAAGGCCGGGCAGGGGAATGAATTACATTCCAGTCCCCCGGTATATGCCTGAGAACCCCAGAACCCAATGGGGGTTCAGAGTATCTCCCACCAGAGATAAGGTGGCGAGAGTAATGTCATTTTTAAGTTAAAGTGTGTTAATGTAGCAGTGCTTTTCTATGAGTGCGTAAAGGAAAAATGGTTTTAAAACCCTGCGCTTGGCAGCATAGCAAGCGGCTTTTAGTTAATTTTCGCTAGGAAGCCCATAGAGCGCTGAGATTTGCTGTGAGCGCCATTCGGGTGAAATCATGAAAAATCATATAGCGCAATTTTAATACATTTATATAATAATAGCATGTTCTTGTAAATTATACGCAGCGCTTAACAGAGACATTTTGCAGGCACAGGTCCCTGCCCCATAGAGCTTACAATCTATGGTTTTGGTGCCTGAGGCACAAGGAGATAAAGTGACTTGCCCAAGGTCACAAGGAGCCGACACCGGGAATTCAAACCTGCTTCAAACTCTCAGTGCCAGTCAGTGTCTTTACTCACTGAGCCACTCCCTCTCCTTGTATAAAAATTGATGAATGAAAGTCCCCCTATTTTAATGGTTCTAACATGTTAGGCATATTGGGATTTTCATTTGAAACGCCAGAGACAGAGGAAACATTTAATTTATCATCACTGTCGTTTGGACATGCATGGCAGGACATTCTTGCAAATGAACGGAGCATCTCCAGCCCCGGACTTCTAAGGCACCCCGCTGGCTTGCTGCTGTGATGTCTGAAAAAGTTCGGAATTGAAAGGCTCTGACCTACTAAGGTGTGAAGTGGGGAGGTGTAACACAAGTACCCCCATCCTAGTGTAAAATCTGGGCAGTCTAGCAAATGGTGACTCGCCCAGACTGAGTGTCACCAGGTAAGGAGTTTGGGTCTCCTATGCTAAGGGGCAAAAGTGCGAGGTTCACGCATGCCCTTAGCAAACTGAGATGCCACCTCTGCCAGGCTTGAAAGGTATTGGCAACTCCGGGATAGGTGGGGAAAATTATTCCCACGGAGAGATTGGCTGCACAGGTTAAGTATAGGAGTTTGTACTGAATAAGAATCCCTTCTGCCCATCGGAAATCAGATTCATCCAAGTTCCATCTACAGTTCTAATATTCTATAAGATTTGTAACAAGTTTCAGGATTTCGTAAGAACTAAGGTTCCAAGATCCAATACTACAGTGGCAGAATGAATGAAGCAGCCCTGGCGGCGTACACAGTGGTTATGACTGGCGCCACTGACCAAAGACTGTTTCCAGCTCTGTTTGCGAGCAACTCCAGCTCCTGGGAAATTGCTCCTAGAAACATTTGTTTCCAAAATTTCATTTTTGGAAGAAGTTTTGCGTTTGCCCCCGCCCCAGTAAGTGTATTTATAGTGTAATTGTGTGCTACTGTATGTAAGTCAATCTGTGGAAATAAATTACAATTTATTTTATCTCCTCGCTTTGCTCAATCAAAGGATCCGGGTATAAATGTGTTAAAAGTGCTGGTCTCTCATGACACTGTGTCCCCACTACCATCGGCGGACGACTCAGCCCTCCTGTTAACAGCAGGTATAATGCACCACACGACCAGTAATGGCCAAATCTTCCACCGGTTGGGGGAAACACCGTTACATTTGGAGGCGCTGCTGAGATCTGTTATCCAAACAGGACAGGCTTTCAGCTAAACAAGGCTGGAAGTAACAAGGTACGCTTCCAGAACAAGTGCTAATGAAGGAGGGAGACTAGGTGTAGTCAGGGGGATAGTGTTCCTTGCAAAGAATGACTTAGATGGCCCAATCGGGTGAATGGTCTGGAGACAAGAAGGCTATTGCTGTTCTAAGCCGCCCTGAAGAGGGTCCGTGATGCCAGCAGCCATTGGAGTGGTGTATGGGTACTAAAAGGGAAAAACCCAGAGTACTACTAGCCAGTAGCCAGAATATGGAACCACAGAGTGCTTGTAATGGACTAAAATCATTTACAGCATATCGAGATGGAGTTTTGCTAGCCTGGGGTACATCCTACTCTTGGTGGACTGCTAATCTATTTGCTATGAGGAACCACAGGGAATGGATTCCTGCTGGAATCGTGGTCACTGCATGGTCTGTGAAGAAATTGTGCCCAAAATGGAGTTTCCCTTGCCTGGGAATACACCACGTGAGTTACAGGACTTAAAATTGAGTCTCCCGCCAAGGCTGGAGAGCGCACGTGCTGCTTGCAAAAAGGCTGCACGAATACTTTTTGCAGAATTCTGCATGGGTCTGGCGCGAAAGCCAGGACCCCACCCAACCGATGTGACTGGCTCAGCCAAGAGTCCAATTCAAGCCTCATCCATGTCATCGGGTGTCCCTCCTCTAATTTCCTTCAGAGTGAGGGGACATGTTGACAGCCACTGCCTAAAGGCTTCAGAGGGCCCGTGTCGCCGAGATGAGGCCCAAAGGGATCCGAGTATCACGAGGACTAATGTGCAGGCTGAGACGGTACCAGACTCGGTCCCCGCAGAGGCACCAGAGACAGTCGGTGAACCAGAGCCAGCCCAAGAGATGTCAAAAAGGTGACTGCCTAGGGTGATGAGGCACTGCTGTTCCCAGAGGCGCAATAGTCAGGAGAGGCCTTGTCTATTGCCGCTGTGGACTCAGAAATGATCCGGTGTGTTTCCCCTGCGGATGTTTCCCTACCCTCTTTTTACACCAGTAGCTGTTGGTTTTCGGTGGCGTTGCGGCCGCTGTCGATTATGCCGACCAAGACTGACGATGGATCGGATGTTATCAACATCTCTGTACGACAGAGGAGTCATTAACGATGGCCGTGACTGTGAGACCTGAGAGGCGGATGAGCCTACATTTCATGGAAGTGTCCAGAGGCCTATCCAGCAACTTACTGGTACCTATAGAGGTACTTTCTGGTGCTGATCACGTGGCGGTAGCGGCCCACGATGAAGAGTTTAGGAACAAAAGTGGCTGGGGCCAGGGCTCCTGATGCTTTTCCAGGACTATTTTGATTACCCACATCCAAGTATCACAGTATCTAAGTGCCGGGGGCAAATCTCACCATGCACTGTGGGGAACTCCTGGGTACCTAGTGTGGCGGGGAAGGGGTTAACCAGGCTTATAATAATGGTCAAAACCAATTGGTTACCCCTTATCCGTGTTTTGGGGTCCTAGAGTATACGCTCTTGGGCCCGGGCATTGTGCATGCATTACTGTGGCTGTGTGAAAAATACTCCAACCTACACAGGGCATAAAGGGTTAATGTTTATCCCCACACTCCAGTCAGGTATATGACTGAGCCGTTTTGTTTTATTCAAAGGTAAATGGGTATGAAGGGTTTAAAATATAACTGCAGGTATAGCAGGGATTCCCCAGTATAGCAAAGGTACCCAGGTATCCTGAATCCAGTTAGGGGTTCAGGAGGGAAATTATATAATGTGTTACATGTATGAATTATGATAACAATGTTTTTGACTAAATGGGAAAAGAGATGGGGTTTTAACCATCCCCCAAGATTTATAAGTTAGGTTTTTGAAGTAATGTCATAGGAAGTCAGTTAGATAAACAATCCATTTGCATTTGAAGCAGGGGGAGCTTCAAAGGGGCAGCAGGCTTCTTTGGATTCACAAGTACATCGAGTCATAACTTAAGTCCAGGACTTCTAAGGCATCACGTGGAGATGACTCTGGCATGTCTGGGGAGACATTTGTTCTAGAGGTGTTAAATCTTTTGTTCACAGGCAGGAGTGAGGTAGATTGAGTGGCATTCATTAAGGAAGCAGGATGCTATGTGGATATGGCCATTGCGTGGCTACAGAAGAGATCAACCTGAGTGACCTCTTAAATATGGGAATATCATGAGACGTCCTCTGCGGAATATGGTAAAAATTACATGGTTGTATCGGTGGGACCAAGTCGCACGTGGTGGTTACAGACACGTGAGGTTTAGCAGGTCCTAAGAGACAGATCTTAATATTTCCCTTAATTTTAGGATGACACAGTTATGTTTAGTATCATTGGGACCGGCATGCATTCAGGAATGTATTAATATGTCTCACGTGTTAGGAAGTATTACATAACTGAAGTTATGAGTACATTTAGATATGAAAAGCCATTTTTAAACGTCCTTTGGGGGGATGAATTTTACTCTGGGGTAAGACTGTCAAACTCCCCACTGATTTACGACAGGGAGGCATTATGTCCCCAGGTAAGTAGGCTTGGCTAGATATGCTAAGCGACTAAAATGCAAAGTTGGCACATGCTCTGTCACTTTTCTGAAGCCAGGGTTGCAAGGTGATATCCACCTGGCAAAGCGTGTGAGTGGCTAGGGATAAAATTACCATGCCAGGGATTGGCTGTACATTATGGAAATAGGACATTGGGAGTTTTTAAAAGTAGCTCACTAATCTTATCCTCATTGTGATACCCTCCCTGACCGAACTTCGTCCGAAGGTATTCCTGGACTGCCTCCCTGAGCCAACTGTCTCAGTTCTCTTCAATTTCTCTCATGATGGGCTCAGGCACATAGGGATACTCATACCCGTGTGACTGCCGGTATCTAGCGACTATGGCCCGGTCAGCTCGACTTAGTTTGGTGAGTTTGCGGTGCCCTGCCCTGCTCGGCAGTACCCAAAATACAGGCTCCTCTGGAGCTACCTCATCGTACAAGATACTGGGGCCTTGAGGTACAATCAGTTTCTGTTCTATTTCCCTAAACCGGTGATCTAACTCATCCTCCACCTCCCGCGGAGTGAAAGAACCAGCCGCCCACCAATGGTCTACTACATCATTTTTAATTAATAAGAACCGTGTATGGTCCATCCCCTCGTGGTATCTGGTGAACAAAGGTGCCCACCATTTGTCGCGGTGTTTGTACTCTGCGGAATGACTAGTGTGTTCTACATCAGACTCTACCTGTGATGATACACCAGACGTACCCGCATCAGTAGATCGCGAGCAATCTCTCCTTCCATTCGCATTATAATACGTAGTGGGGTTCATTTTGTGCACCACTTTGCTGGTAGACCCAGCCTCTACTGGAGTGTGAGACCCACGGGCCCTCCCTCTAGCTGCAGGAGAAAACGGCACAGGGTTAGGCACAGGTACAACACTCGAATACGGTATCTCCCCATCAGACCCTTCATCAACCAACTCCCAATCCCACAAGTCATTAGCGTATTTGGGGGATTTACATAATTTATCCCTGGTAGGTCCCGGTGGCACCACTCGTGACGGGGCAGGGAGAGTGGCCGGGGCAGTGGAGCTATGGGCCGGGGCTGGGGGAACGTCCAGGGCATTGTCCAGCAAGTGGGTGATACCACTCCAAAGGAACCTTTTCTTAGAGGCCCTCCCCGCCATACTTCTGGCTTCTCAGGAGGGGCCTCGACTCTGTAGAGTAGCCAGGGCAATGGCTGAGTCTATGCTTCGAGAGGAGAACACTCCTCCAGGTGTTCTCTTTCCGGTGGAACCGGAAACTACGTCATTAGGATCGCCTGCAGAATCTCCACCCGCTCCGTGGTCACGCACCGGAAGTGTGTCGAGGACCTGCGGGGGTGGGGGCAGAGCATCTGGTACACGGTCGAACAAGTAGGCCTCAAGCCTCTCTTTCTCGTTTGCCGGGATTGCGGTCTGCGCCTGGCGGGAGTAAGGGGGTGGTGGAGTCTCCATACCGCTCCGCTGCTTTTTGATGACATCGGGCTCCTCTAGGATCGTCTCGGTCTCCGTCTCCGTCTCCGCCGCACTGGGAGTCACCACTGTGGTGGGACTCTTACAGGCCTCCGGCCGCACCAGCGCTCTCCGTCGGATGGTTTCCGGACTGGTCTGCTCTCTCTTGATGCCTTTTGGGTGGTTCGCTGGTAAGCGCATCGCCACCGATGTCATGCCAATCTCTACCTCCGAGGAAATCACGATTGGTTTCTCCGCTGGGGAGTCACCTGGTTCTACGGCGATACAACCAGTGGGTATAGGTACAAAGTGGTCTTGCTCTGGTCCCTCCACTGCGGTCGCGCTCTTCTCTGTTGCCAGCTCGCTCAGTTCAATAGCGAGCTGAGCCTTGGTTCCTCCCGATCTGGTATAACGGGGACCCAGGGCAGACTTATCTTTACCTTCCGCCACCTGCGTCAATGTTCCCGGAGAGGCACTCCGCGGGGTTCCGAACAAAGGCCACGGCTCGTTTGGCCAAAGGTAAAATGCGCCACATTGAGGGCATCTGGCCCTGGTGCTTGGTACCGCGCCCGGTATCCCGCAGTGGATGCACAAACACCGAATGTATACGTGCTCAGCTACCTCCACTACCAGTAGGCCTCCTGGTAATTGATTGATGGAAGTACTCATCTCGGACATGGTTCGCTCAGGGTGGGAACAGCTCAGTGTTCCAGCTCCTTGCTCCTCGAATGCCAGACAAAAGTGAAGCTCTTCGCTCAGGCTTCCGGTCCCTCCCTTCGCTGGGGAGGACTCTCCTGATTGGCTCTCCTTGTGCCCCCTCCCTCTGGTGGAATCCAGAGGCGGGATCGTTTCTTCTTCAGCGTGATGTGGCCTGGCTTTCTGACCATTCACGGCACAGATGTGTGGGCTTTCGGCTTTCACGCCGCTCCGATCCCCTTGCAAAGAATCCGGGTTTGGCACCAAATTATTACACATGTCCCGCCACATTTTCCTAATAGTCTCTGTGCACAACGCACGTGCTTGCTCCAGGCTTGGCGGGACCCGCCATTTTAGATCACTGTTCTTGCTCCACGGAGCACATGTAGGGACGGACGCCATCTTGGATGAGTCCTCCAAACGCCCATGTGCCCTATCCTCAGTGTCTAACGGGTATCTCGTACCTAAACACTGACTGACTGCCAACTGTGTGCTCTGCATTCTGTTTCTCACTAACTTGAGGTGGCTTGTACCCCAGGCTCAGCGGAACTCCTCTCCTCCATGCACTGTACTCGATGTCTACCATGCAAGTGTTCTGTGGTGCGTGTGTGCGGGTGATAGCTATGGTACCTCTTTTCTAAATACGGACGTCTCCTACTTTTGGCCACTCATAGCGCGGGCCCTGGGCCATGGTCCCTGGACTGGTTAACAAACTGACCCCCCCCAGTTGCCTCACGCTACCTGCCTCAAGGGATTTGGTCAGCTCTAACTATTCACCCTCCTACGCCACCTCCTATGGGCACCCATCCTTCTCCAACACTTGCATGGAGAGTGCATCTCACTCTGCCCGTTCCGCCTTGCTATAAGCCGGTCCTGTTCTGACATATATCTCTCAGCAGCAGCGCCTCCAAATGTAACCCTGCTTCCCCCCATCCCCCAGACTCTACGGTGGTGTCTAGGGTGCATGAGGGCAGATTGCATGCGGTGTGGTGCATACCTGTGAGGAACAGGAGGGCCTGAGCTTCCCGCGATGTTATTGGGGAGCCAGGACCGGGCTTCTGGGATGGTAGCCTCCATGATCTCTTAGTGGTGCAGCGCCTCCATCTTCTATACTCCCAGGAATATGGGACAGGACCTGTATAGAAGAACCCCTTGGGTCCCAGGGTAATAGCTTCCAATTCACACACAGTCTTTGGTAACAAAGGATAGTCTCTTTTATTGACAGATCAGCAATTTCCCAAAGGTTGTGGCTTCCAGTAGCCGCAACAACAACAGCCAAGACTTGCTAATTATGCCGCTCTCCTTCCACACAGATAATTCCTCCTCTCCTTCCTTCCAAGTCTCTCCTCCGACAGGATGGTCAGGGCTAGGGCTTCAATACCCCGTGGCCCACCCCCGAGGTTATGCTCGCGGTGGGGCTTGGATTCTCCCCATCACCCCAGGCAGTGGGGTGAGGGCATTGGTCCACCAGGTCTATAACTCTATCAGCTCTACTAAAGGAAGCTGAATCTCTCCTCTCCTCTCTCAGCTCCTGCACTCTGCACAGGGGAGACCGCAGTCTCCTCCAACTCCTCTGACCGATCCGCAGGACTCTTCGACTCGCGGCATATCTAACCGGCAACTCCAGACTCTCGGCATAACATACCGGCAACTCCAGACCCTCGGCATAACTACCGGCATAACTAAATCTACTCACAGAAGTTGGCTGCTAAATATAGAGCTAGCCCCGCCTCTCGTTATGTCAGCAGAACCTCCCCTCTTGCTCACGCCTGCAGCCGAGTCCAGGCCTGCATCTACCACTCAGGGCAGGGCTATGAAGGGGGAAAACCCATGATGATTACTAGTGCCTGATCTTAACAGGACTTACCACAGTAGAAGGAAGATAGGTATAGCCTGTGCTGTTTACAGGGGGCTACACCAGTTTACTGTAACGCAGAATATATATGCAGGCAATAACACACAGTATTAACATTCCCTCCAGAGAGTAACTCCACAGTCACCGTATCCCCACTCTGGGTCCACAGCCCAACCCCCTTGTCCCGTGGTCAGCGCTGCCACTATGTGTGATTATAATATGTTAGGATACGTTGGTGCACATATGAAGATACCTGCCGTGCGCTCCTGCACTCGGGCCTGCAAGCACTTCAAAAAGGATCTGCCGCTGGGTGATTCCGTCTGATCCTGTGGTTCCTTGCACGGGGTCTGCCAGGGGCGATCCCACCCTGGAGATAGTCTCTATCTCTTTAACACAGACTTGAGTCCAAGTCTCTTCTCGGGAAGTGCAGCGTCCGCTGTGTCCCTATCTAACACTAGTGCTACTGTGACAGGATCCCTAACCTAGGGCCTGTCCATGTAGCACCACAAACTGGGGAGTGAGGACCTATCTGGGACCTAGGGGGTTACTGGCCTAATCCGTTCCCCTAGCTCTCCTGGCACTCACTGACACTCCCAGCTCCTGGAGCAACGCATTGCAATCTACTTGGTGCCTGCAGCTAACGTGCTGCACACACACACGATGCCCTCTGGTCAGCACTCACAGCACTGACAGCCGTGACACTGACAAGACGCACACACACGAACCTAAGGGCAGGGTCCCTAACCTGGGGCTGTCCCTTATTGATTACCCACTAACCTAGTGGGGAGTTGGGGCCTGTCTGGGACCTGGGGAACCTTACCTGGTGCAGGAGCCACTTGCTCCCTACACCCTTCCAACCCCTTCTTGCTCCCAACTCCAACTAACTTGCTCCAAAGCCCGCAAAAAGTATCTCTCTCTCTCCAGAGCAATCCGTCAGCCCTATTGGCTACTATGAGGCACCTGGTATGCTTGGCCCTAAGCCTCATGGGAGTTGTAGTCCCGTGGAGGCTGTAAACACATTGGGGCCGCGTGCGCTCTTTCCCTGCACATGCGCGAATACCTAATGGCTGCCGCAACCCCCTGACTGTCCCTGCGCATGCGCGATCCCGCGCACGCTCGCGTAACCCGTCATGGCGGCCCCCGCTAGCCGGGTGCGCCGCCGAGGCTCCAGGGACTCTGCTCGCTCCCTGCACTGGCCCCCACCTTTGCGAGCAGCCGGCTGGCTCGTCGCTGGCTCCGGCGGGACCTGCGACCGCTCGTCTGACTACAGAGGGGGTCTCTGGGAGCCATAGGAGACCCGGGATACACTCTCCCCCTGGTGAAAAATCCAACGTCCCCGCTTGGGGAACGACGTCACTCGGCATAAGGTTATACAATAAAAATGCAGAGCATGATATGTACAACTTATCACTTTTGACTTTACACAAAAGGGTACAATGCAGTTCACATACGATACCCGAGGCCAGCTGAGCGTCAGCTGCTTGCTGAGACCATGTGTGGGGTGCCTCTATCTGATCGGGTGGGGGTACCTCACTTTTATGTTTGTGAGCCTCCCCCCGGGAGGATCTCTTGGAGAGCACGCTCTGGGGTAACAGTCACAGGGTCCTTATTACTTCCTCCCCCTGGTGTATGGAATAGTACCATGTCCCTTGGCCAGACCTTTATCCGGCCATCCGCGGCATGGATGCGATAGGCTAGGAGGTCTTGACCTTTTCCACGGTCCACCACATTGTGAATGGAGCGCTCCTTTTTGGGCTTAAAGGAGGCAATTTTCACTAAATCTGTGGGGCCCCTGGTTGGCGTGCATGGGGGAAGTTAGGTTGGCGCCCGCACAGGGGAATCCCATGGCACATCCCCTCCGTCCCATGTTGAGGGCCGAGGGGTGGGAGTGGGGGGCGGGCCCACAGGCAGCAGGACGGATACCCTGCTTGCGCATGCGCGTGGAAAAATCGCTGCCATTTTTAATTAAAAAAAACTTTTTTTTTTACTTTAATGGGCATGTCCGGGCCCCCCTGACTCACGGGGCCCGGGACGCAAGTGCCCTCTGTCCCCCCCTGTTGGTGGCCCTGGTTATAGTAGATGAGGTTGAAAAAAGACATACGTCCATCAAGTTCAACCTACTGTATGCTAAATTTAGATGTCAGATACTTTATCCTATATTTGTACTTAGAGTATATTGATTCAGAGGAAGGCAAACAAAAAACACAGTGAAATATCATCAAATGATATCTGATAAGGGAAAAAATAAATTCCTTTCTGACCGTAAATATTGGCAATCACATTACTCCCTGGATCAACAGCCTTCCCATGTTTACTTTTTTGGTATATCCCTGTATACCTTTCCTTTCTAAAAAGATGTCCAACCTTTTTTGAAGATATCTAGTGTCTTTGCCATCACAGTCTCCATGGGTAATGAAATACACGTTTTAACTTTTTTGGTGCAGACTGATGCCTCAGACTTTGGCATCGGTGCTGTGCTCAGCCAAGTGGGGGAAGAGGGAGGAGAGCATCCTGTGATGTTCCTGAGCCGCAAATTATTGCCCAGGGAAGTGGCTTATGCCACTATTGAGAAAGAGTGTTTGGCGATCGTATGGGCACTACGCAAGCTGTAGCCCGATCTATACGGTTCATAATCACGGATCACAAACCTCTAAGTTGGTTACAACGGGTGTCTGGGGAAAATGCCAAGCTGCTGTGCTGGAGTCTTGCCCTGCAAGAGTTTGATTTTACCATACAGCACAAGAAAGGCAGAGAGCATGGCAATGCGGATGGACTAACCCGCAAGGACAGTCCCGATGCGCCTATAACCTCAAGAGTTGTCCGGCCCGTTAATCCACCGGACGAGGCGGTTGTAACAGTACCTAAATTTTGAGGTGGTAAGGTGTGACGGTGAAGGGGTAACCAGGCCAATAATAAAGATATTATGCCTGGCTGGGTGTCCCTGAGCCATATTGGGGAACTGTAAAATGTCAGCTCTGCAACACAGTAATGGCAGGAACACTGTAATTTCAATGCAAATGTATGTGTCTTACTATTCCAGGAGTGTCAAGCAGCGGAGATTTCCCTGCTGCAGCACAGACCCGAATAGTAAGGCCGGGCAGGGGAATGAATTACATTCCAGTCCCCCGGTATATGCCTGAGAACCCCAGAACCCAATGGGGGTTCAGAGTATCTCCCACCAGAGATAAGGTGGCGAGAGTAATGTCATTTTTAAGTTAAAGTGTGTTAATGTAGCAGTGCTTTTCTATGAGTGCGTAAAGGAAAAATGGTTTTAAAACCCTGCGCTTGGCAGCATAGCAAGCGGCTTTTAGTTAATTTTCGCTAGGAAGCCCATAGAGCGCTGAGATTTGCTGTGAGCGCCATTCGGGTGAAATCATGAAAAATCATATAGCGCAATTTTAATACATTTATATAATAATAGCATGTTCTTGTAAATTATACGCAGCGCTTAACAGAGACATTTTGCAGGCACAGGTCCCTGCCCCATAGAGCTTACAATCTATGGTTTTGGTGCCTGAGGCACAAGGAGATAAAGTGACTTGCCCAAGGTCACAAGGAGCCGACACCGGGAATTCAAACCTGCTTCAAACTCTCAGTGCCAGTCAGTGTCTTTACTCACTGAGCCACTCCCTCTCCTTGTATAAAAATTGATGAATGAAAGTCCCCCTATTTTAATGGTTCTAACATGTTAGGCATATTGGGATTTTCATTTGAAACGCCAGAGACAGAGGAAACATTTAATTTATCATCACTGTCGTTTGGACATGCATGGCAGGACATTCTTGCAAATGAACGGAGCATCTCCAGCCCCGGACTTCTAAGGCACCCCGCTGGCTTGCTGCTGTGATGTCTGAAAAAGTTCGGAATTGAAAGGCTCTGACCTACTAAGGTGTGAAGTGGGGAGGTGTAACACAAGTACCCCCATCCTAGTGTAAAATCTGGGCAGTCTAGCAAATGGTGACTCGCCCAGACTGAGTGTCACCAGGTAAGGAGTTTGGGTCTCCTATGCTAAGGGGCAAAAGTGCGAGGTTCACGCATGCCCTTAGCAAACTGAGATGCCACCTCTGCCAGGCTTGAAAGGTATTGGCAACTCCGGGATAGGTGGGGAAAATTATTCCCACGGAGAGATTGGCTGCACAGGTTAAGTATAGGAGTTTGTACTGAATAAGAATCCCTTCTGCCCATCGGAAATCAGATTCATCCAAGTTCCATCTACAGTTCTAATATTCTATAAGATTTGTAACAAGTTTCAGGATTTCGTAAGAACTAAGGTTCCAAGATCCAATACTACAGTGGCAGAATGAATGAAGCAGCCCTGGCGGCGTACACAGTGGTTATGACTGGCGCCACTGACCAAAGACTGTTTCCAGCTCTGTTTGCGAGCAACTCCAGCTCCTGGGAAATTGCTCCTAGAAACATTTGTTTCCAAAATTTCATTTTTGGAAGAAGTTTTGCGTTTGCCCCCGCCCCAGTAAGTGTATTTATAGTGTAATTGTGTGCTACTGTATGTAAGTCAATCTGTGGAAATAAATTACAATTTATTTTATCTCCTCGCTTTGCTCAATCAAAGGATCCGGGTATAAATGTGTTAAAAGTGCTGGTCTCTCATGACACTGTGTCCCCACTACCATCGGCGGACGACTCAGCCCTCCTGTTAACAGCAGGTATAATGCACCACACGACCAGTAATGGCCAAATCTTCCACCGGTTGGGGGAAACACCGTTACATTTGGAGGCGCTGCTGAGATCTGTTATCCAAACAGGACAGGCTTTCAGCTAAACAAGGCTGGAAGTAACAAGGTACGCTTCCAGAACAAGTGCTAATGAAGGAGGGAGACTAGGTGTAGTCAGGGGGATAGTGTTCCTTGCAAAGAATGACTTAGATGGCCCAATCGGGTGAATGGTCTGGAGACAAGAAGGCTATTGCTGTTCTAAGCCGCCCTGAAGAGGGTCCGTGATGCCAGCAGCCATTGGAGTGGTGTATGGGTACTAAAAGGGAAAAACCCAGAGTACTACTAGCCAGTAGCCAGAATATGGAACCACAGAGTGCTTGTAATGGACTAAAATCATTTACAGCATATCGAGATGGAGTTTTGCTAGCCTGGGGTACATCCTACTCTTGGTGGACTGCTAATCTATTTGCTATGAGGAACCACAGGGAATGGATTCCTGCTGGAATCGTGGTCACTGCATGGTCTGTGAAGAAATTGTGCCCAAAATGGAGTTTCCCTTGCCTGGGAATACACCACGTGAGTTACAGGACTTAAAATTGAGTCTCCCGCCAAGGCTGGAGAGCGCACGTGCTGCTTGCAAAAAGGCTGCACGAATACTTTTTGCAGAATTCTGCATGGGTCTGGCGCGAAAGCCAGGACCCCACCCAACCGATGTGACTGGCTCAGCCAAGAGTCCAATTCAAGCCTCATCCATGTCATCGGGTGTCCCTCCTCTAATTTCCTTCAGAGTGAGGGGACATGTTGACAGCCACTGCCTAAAGGCTTCAGAGGGCCCGTGTCGCCGAGATGAGGCCCAAAGGGATCCGAGTATCACGAGGACTAATGTGCAGGCTGAGACGGTACCAGACTCGGTCCCCGCAGAGGCACCAGAGACAGTCGGTGAACCAGAGCCAGCCCAAGAGATGTCAAAAAGGTGACTGCCTAGGGTGATGAGGCACTGCTGTTCCCAGAGGCGCAATAGTCAGGAGAGGCCTTGTCTATTGCCGCTGTGGACTCAGAAATGATCCGGTGTGTTTCCCCTGCGGATGTTTCCCTACCCTCTTTTTACACCAGTAGCTGTTGGTTTTCGGTGGCGTTGCGGCCGCTGTCGATTATGCCGACCAAGACTGACGATGGATCGGATGTTATCAACATCTCTGTACGACAGAGGAGTCATTAACGATGGCCGTGACTGTGAGACCTGAGAGGCGGATGAGCCTACATTTCATGGAAGTGTCCAGAGGCCTATCCAGCAACTTACTGGTACCTATAGAGGTACTTTCTGGTGCTGATCACGTGGCGGTAGCGGCCCACGATGAAGAGTTTAGGAACAAAAGTGGCTGGGGCCAGGGCTCCTGATGCTTTTCCAGGACTATTTTGATTACCCACATCCAAGTATCACAGTATCTAAGTGCCGGGGGCAAATCTCACCATGCACTGTGGGGAACTCCTGGGTACCTAGTGTGGCGGGGAAGGGGTTAACCAGGCTTATAATAATGGTCAAAACCAATTGGTTACCCCTTATCCGTGTTTTGGGGTCCTAGAGTATACGCTCTTGGGCCCGGGCATTGTGCATGCATTACTGTGGCTGTGTGAAAAATACTCCAACCTACACAGGGCATAAAGGGTTAATGTTTATCCCCACACTCCAGTCAGGTATATGACTGAGCCGTTTTGTTTTATTCAAAGGTAAATGGGTATGAAGGGTTTAAAATATAACTGCAGGTATAGCAGGGATTCCCCAGTATAGCAAAGGTACCCAGGTATCCTGAATCCAGTTAGGGGTTCAGGAGGGAAATTATATAATGTGTTACATGTATGAATTATGATAACAATGTTTTTGACTAAATGGGAAAAGAGATGGGGTTTTAACCATCCCCCAAGATTTATAAGTTAGGTTTTTGAAGTAATGTCATAGGAAGTCAGTTAGATAAACAATCCATTTGCATTTGAAGCAGGGGGAGCTTCAAAGGGGCAGCAGGCTTCTTTGGATTCACAAGTACATCGAGTCATAACTTAAGTCCAGGACTTCTAAGGCATCACGTGGAGATGACTCTGGCATGTCTGGGGAGACATTTGTTCTAGAGGTGTTAAATCTTTTGTTCACAGGCAGGAGTGAGGTAGATTGAGTGGCATTCATTAAGGAAGCAGGATGCTATGTGGATATGGCCATTGCGTGGCTACAGAAGAGATCAACCTGAGTGACCTCTTAAATATGGGAATATCATGAGACGTCCTCTGCGGAATATGGTAAAAATTACATGGTTGTATCGGTGGGACCAAGTCGCACGTGGTGGTTACAGACACGTGAGGTTTAGCAGGTCCTAAGAGACAGATCTTAATATTTCCCTTAATTTTAGGATGACACAGTTATGTTTAGTATCATTGGGACCGGCATGCATTCAGGAATGTATTAATATGTCTCACGTGTTAGGAAGTATTACATAACTGAAGTTATGAGTACATTTAGATATGAAAAGCCATTTTTAAACGTCCTTTGGGGGGATGAATTTTACTCTGGGGTAAGACTGTCAAACTCCCCACTGATTTACGACAGGGAGGCATTATGTCCCCAGGTAAGTAGGCTTGGCTAGATATGCTAAGCGACTAAAATGCAAAGTTGGCACATGCTCTGTCACTTTTCTGAAGCCAGGGTTGCAAGGTGATATCCACCTGGCAAAGCGTGTGAGTGGCTAGGGATAAAATTACCATGCCAGGGATTGGCTGTACATTATGGAAATAGGAATTGGAGTGTTTAAAAGTTGGTGCAGTCAGTCAGATAGTCAGATCCATCTAAGTTTTTCATGAGTTCCCTCAGTTCCATCTTGTGTGATTCACCTGAGATTCAGTCCCATTTGAGAAGTTCCACCTTGAGTAAATCGCCTACATTTCTAGAGGCTAAATGACCAGAATCCAACAGCAAGAGGCCACAGAGGGAAAAGTGGCTGGGAATTATGTTGCTGTGTGTTTGCAACTAGAAAAGATTAGTTTTGTTATCCCAGTTTCCAAAGTAAGTGTGTCTTTTCCTGTAATTTGTGTAACATAGTTGTGTACGTTCCTTATGTGAATAAATGCAATTTATTTTTATGTCTCTGCTATTCCCGGTAGTTAAAAATCTTAATAAGCTTGGTCTACTGTGACACCTAGCACATAGACTGTGCGAATAAGTGGTAACATCTCTGATGGGATGTTAAAATGGAGCGCTGTTACCCTATCTATATCCCTCTTCATGGAAGGTTGGAAGTTGGGGCCAGGGAAAAGCCTGAAGGCGGACCTGATGACCCCGTTCTATAAAAATTAGCACAATGTACTGTGCTGAGGGTGAGGCACACCACGATCAGTTTCCTGGTAGTGTTACCCCCACGTTCTACTCATCATAGATGTGAACCCCCGAGGGAATGATACTGGGGAGCGCTGTCACTCTAATCATCTTCAGCTGCAAAGAAAGGGGCCAGGGTACTTGCTCTAAATGCTGAAGAACCCTGGGTACCCATGCACTAAATGGCACAACGTACTGTGCCGTGGGGGAGTTGCACCGAGTAGAGGTGCTCTCTGGTAGCCTGAACCCCATCTCCACATTTCTCTCCTGTGAAAGGGGCAAGCTATGCAGTGTATGGGTGGACTTGTGTACCTGGCAGGCTCTGGTAAAGATCTTAAAGGAGCAAGGAAAAGAAACGGGCTCCTGGTGGCATGTACCAGGGACCTTGTTTATCTTACTGTTCTACTACAAAGTAAAACTGTTATGTACTGTATTCACAGAGAATGTATAGCATGCATAATAATGTGATATCAATTATGCAAAATGTTTTGTTATGTTCAGATTCATTGGATGAGGGTACCCGAAAATTTAGGACCCAAGCGGGGTGGTTGGGATTCCACCAGAGGGAGAATGTAACCCTGCCACCTTTGGCTACTACTCTGCCCTTGTACTGGCAGTAAGCCCTGGTAAAAGCAGGCCTGCCAGTAGTCAACATGGGGTTTTCCCCCTTCTGGCTGATACACTTGAGTGACAGCAGAAGGTTGGGACATCCTGTCTGGGCATGACCAATCATGAGTGTCACGGTAGGCCAGGCCAAATACACCTTTATATTTAAGGGATCAGTCACAAGGCAAAACATGCAGAAAAATAAATTGCGGTTTATTCGGATAAGACCTCAGAAACACACAGAAATACAAGAAACAGACAATATACACACTTACTGGGGTCTGGGGAAGGAGATCTACCCTTTCCTAGTTTCAAGGCGCCTGTTTCCGCAAAGGCTTACCTTGATAGGACCCTGGTTCTGGGCTCCTGGACCGAAATCCAGCCTGGTAGCTAGGCCTCCCCATGCTTCCCTGTGTGAATAGCTCTTTTACAGAAGCACCTTTGAGAGGCCCGCCAGCAGCTGCTTGTCTTCAGATCTCCAACAGGAAAAAGAGAGCTGCTTTTACTGCACGCTCTTATATAGGCTGGATTCCTATCTAAATCATTGAGGAGTGTAATAGCCAATTACAGCAGGGATAGAAATTATGCATTCATTGATAGGAGGGATAAATGCAAAACTTGCCAATGGAAAACATGCTTATGAGTTTTGACATACAGGGCCGTTTTTCCCTGGCTCCGCGGTGTTTACGTAAAACAAAGACTTCCTAATCTGAATATGCTGCTCACCAAATGCTTCCCCCCCTCTGCCATTTCTCTCCTCTTTGAACTATGGATTCTATGCAAACTAGCTAGCATCTTGACCATATGCCGGTGCTTTCTGTATAGAACCTTATAGTAAACATTAAAACACAATATAAAGTACACTTCCTTACAGAATATACTTTGGGGGACCTTATACCTATAAGGAAAATAAATTGGGGAGATTTGGGCTTGGAATCACTATCTGAGCTGGGGCATTGAAATGCTAATTCACATGTAATTCACACTGCCTTTTGTCACCAACATGGGTTTAAATCACAGGACAAACACAATGCATTGCAGTTTTAAAACACAGAGAACCAACATTTAGACACAAGAGCTGGCACTCCACCATCTGCACCTTTCATGTGGGGTTCTAAAACCTTCTCCTCTCTAAAACACAAGCTAAGACTACCTTGCTGGCAGGCAAGACAGGTTAAAATATTTCCCCCTTTTTCCCTCATGTTCCAGACGCCCCTGCCCAGCAGCTATTTCTCATAAGAGGCCACCCATACAAGGCAATCCACTTACAAGCTTGCACAGGCAGTTGCAGGCCCATGAGGCAAAGGGAATACACGGAGAATGCATCAACTAGCCCACTTGGCTTACACAGTGCATTGCTTATACCACTATGGGGGACAGTATAACAGAGGAACACAATTGCAGGCAACACAGTAAGGTACAATATTAGATCCAAGAGTTGACACTCTCAGCCCTTACCATATGGTTTCTCGGGCAGCCAGCTGGGCTCCACCTTTGAAAATATGGTCTGCTTTCCGCCGTACGGTAGCAGGTCTACCCTGTGGACTAGACTGCCTCCCGGGAGGTCCCTTTCA
The DNA here is from genome assembly GCA_036426205.1 of Ascaphus truei. Taxonomy (NCBI): domain Eukaryota; kingdom Metazoa; phylum Chordata; class Amphibia; order Anura; family Ascaphidae; genus Ascaphus; species Ascaphus truei. Next base: position 63,912 of record WSYH01002884.1, read on the forward strand.
GGTTCAATGTGCTGGACAGGATAGCTGAACAGGCGCCTGGAGACAAGTGAATAATTCGGACACAAGGTATCGTTCTCACTCACTGGTCTGATTTAATAGGCATATACATCAGTTCTTATAGCTTTTTCGGGTTGTTGTCACATAGATACAATTCATTCAGGTTGCCGAGGTGCCATGTACACTTAACAGAAGCCAGTTGTCCTTAACAATGCCATATTCCTTTCAGTAACCCCCCAGCCCTGCTGTCGTTGCTATAGCTATCCTAAACAATGCCATATTCCTTTCAGTTATCCCCCAGCCCAGCTGTGGTTGCTATAGTTATCCTTAACAAAGCTATTTTCTGTCAGCTAACCCCCAGTTGCCGTGGCTATCATACGTTGCTGACAGGACAGTTTGAATATTTTAGGATTCCGGTCAAACAGGATATATGGGGCTTGATCTCAGCAGGGAGCAACTGTATTAGAAGTGACTTCTGGTCTCTGTGTTAAAACAGAGTTCCCATACTTTTTCCCTACAGCTACATTGTACCCTACATTCCCTACATTGTACCTGAGCTGATAAAAATGGAGCATATATTCTTAAACATATAAACATAGGACCCCTACCAAAATATACATTAACAATTCCCTCCTTTTGTCATAACATGACAATATTGCAAAATAGGAGGAGCACATAGTTAATACAGTTGAGGTAGCCAACGGTGTTTCTCTAAAAATCCTAGCACACATAAATGTGTACATCACAACTAGCGCATTATGACGAGAATTTGGTGAATTAATGAATGCCGGCTTTGCCTACCGTCACAATGAGTCAGTCAAGGAGCCCTCCTCCTTGTACTTAAGGGCAGTAACCAGTAAATTTAACAGTGTCCTTCTCCCACTGAGGAAGGCAGGTCACACAACTGGGAGCCTGAGATTGGGGCCTTTCTTTATGCTCTTCCCTTTGGGGGAGAATGAGTGCGGACCATACTTCTGCCTCTACTAGGGTGAGCTAGGATGGCTGCGGGTGCCCTTGGCCTGTAGTGACGGTCCAGGAACCATGCTTCAGTGAGAGCTGAGAACACGCATCGGGCAGAAGCCTGCCATGTAACTGTGCTGCACAGAAGACAATAAAGCGTTCCTGTTGTTTTGCACTGCCTGCCTGGTGCGTGACCTTACTGCGGGGAGAGGTAATAGTTCTACTGTGGGAGATCACCTTCAGTTTCTGGAGCCTATGGCAGATGGAGGCGTTGCACTACTAAATATATATGTGGGGTATGAACCCCAGAAGCCTAATTCTGTGTCCCCATTACCATCGGCGGACGACTCAGCCCTCCGGTTACCAACAGGCAGGGCCGAAAACAGGGGGGGACAAAAGGTATTGGCGTCCCGGGCTCTGTGGGTCAGAGGGGCCTGGCCGCCCGGGCCCCCTGCGCAGCCGGGCGCCAGTTAATTAAAAAAAAAAAAGCTGCACCTGGCGCCGGGTCTCTCTTTTGGCAGCACCGGAAGTAGATTAGGTTAAGCTTCCCGTGTGCCGGCATGAGAGGGAAGCCCGGCTCATGCGGGAGCAGCATTGGGAGACAGGTGTCTGCTGCGGGGCTGGCAGCAACTGCTGTGACTAGCCCCCCGCAGCACCATCACCTCCCCCCCACCCCCGCAGCCACCGGGCTGTCCCCCTCCCCGCAGCATCGCTGCACCGCCACGCCCCCATTGCCACCGGGCCGTCCCGTCACCCTCCCTCCCCGCAGGCCGCAGGATCGGGCCAAAACCACCCCCCCTCCCCGCAGCAGCATTGGGGTACCACCACCCCACACTGCCACCGGGCCGTCCTGCCACCCTTCCCCCCCACAGCAATCGGGCCAGCATCGGGAGAGCTATATATATACATACACACACACACACACACACACACACATTCCCAGTAAGATATATATATATATAATATATATATATTATTACCATGTATGTTCTGTCATTTGGATGTAGCACTGGGCACCCCGTCGTTTGACACACATATATATATATATATATATATATATATATATATATATATATATACACATATATATATACACACACATATATACACACACACACACACACATATATATACACACATACATATATATATACACATACATACATACATTATATATACACATACTGTATATACATATATATACATACACATACATATATATATATACATATACATACATACACATATACATATGTATATATATATCTATATATATATATATATATAGATATATATATACACATATGTATATACCTTTGGGAACAGCCGGCAGGTCCGTCGCTGCCTCCGGCGGCACCCGTGACCGCGCTGACCCAAGGGAGGGGGGTCTCTGGGAGCCGGAGGGCACCAAGGCTACACTTATATATATACTCCCATATATGTATGTATGTGTGTGTATATATATATATAGAAAGAAAGAGAAAAAAGTAACCCGTATGGGAGCACTCAGGTATGCAAAAGATTAATTAATTTATTTATTTGACACAATGCAAAAAGGAATGAATAAACAGTACATGATTAAAAACACTTAAAAAAGAGGCATGGACCCCTGTCACGGTTGTTACCCTAAAGCACTGATAAGCAACACTAGGGAACGACATGCATTGTCAACCCTAAACATGAGTAGAATAGTGACTCAAAAGACACTAGGGTAAATCAAAATAAATCACAATAGGTTATTGGGTTCAAAAGGCACCTATACAGAGCTAAGAATGATTCACACTACACACCAAACGGTGGACTGATCAAAGTATAAATGACAGTCACCAGGCATCACACATCTGCATGAGTATACAATAATTTGACCAGTACCTTCAGCATAAATCCTGTGTGGGAAAGGTGGTAAAATGGAATATAATCCCTAGGTGTGTGGAGTAGTTGAGTTGGTGGAATAGCATGTATAGGAAAATACCTAATGGACGCCTATTACATAACCCTGTGTTAATAGTCAGTGCCCCTAATGAAAAAATTATGAAAGTCACAGTCCAGAAAAATATTTAGCATAGGTGCTGGGTAGCATAGTTACGTGAGCCAGTGGGTCAGGGGTCCTGCCTAGCACCCCCACTCCGACGCGTTTCGTCCAGAGACTTTAACAAGGAGTGGTGAGGGAACTAAAGCTGAATGCTGTTTATATAGGGGTATTTTTCGCGCCAAAAACGGATGAGGGCGGCAGCAGCTGCAGGTGTTTGAATTAAATTGCTGCTGAGCTTCCATATCTGCGTGTCAGTACGGCACGCAAGCAACGAGCGCACGCGCAGCCTGCAGGTACCAGTCTCCACATACATGTTCACTGCGCATGCGCAAAGCGCAGCGTCCCAGCGTCTACGCCCGCACACTGACACGCACGGCGTCACTGCACCTTTTAGTGCGTGTCAGTTTGGCCCGCACACCGCGCATGCGCGCTAGGTGTGTCTATAGTTCCATGTGCTGGCGATCACAAAAATAGCTGGTAAAGCAATGATGCTTGCCCATAATCACATATTACATGCTACTGAGGGGATTAATGTGCCTGATGTCCACTAATATTTAAAAGAACAGCAGATATCGTGTTAAGACAAATCTCAATAGTACCACAGGGAGAAGCACATATATGGTAGGTGCAACAGCGCACCCTAATGGAGCGGAGGTATATTAAGTGCATATTCTTAGAGCAAAATGAGCTATATACCTTCAATGCTTGTGTCGGTTATATAACACTTCCAAAAATATGCAGAACAAAGAGGTATTGAAAAACATTTGCAACATGTATCAGTCTAGTCAAATTATGACGTTATCCAATGAATAATTATTAAGTCCATAATATCCAATTTGTTAATCCCATAAGTCTAGGGATGTGCCAGGTGTGTTTGGTCCAGGTGTATCCAAAATTGAAATGTTTATTGCACCTGCGGTTACAGCTTCTCCATGCTTCACCAATCCATGGTGCACGGACCAAGCAGAGACCCTCCTGCACTGACATTAGAAATCAGGACGATGCACTCCAAATGTCGTGGCCGATCTGGCCCCTGGTCAGGAAAATCTCCAGTTTGAGGCTCGCACGTGCATGCAATATCTGCGGTTACGGTTTCTCCATGCTGCAATGATTCGCAGATACGGTCCACTGTTCCGTGGTGCATGGACCATGCAGAGACACTCCTGCACAGGTATTAGAGATCAGGGCGATGCACTCCAAATATCGTGGCCGATCTGGCCCCTGGTCAGGAAAATCTCCAGTTTGAGCCTCGCATGTGCATGCAGTATCTAAGAGATTAGACAAAATACATGCAGTAAGTGCACTCATCAAGATAGTTATGGATTGTTTAGCTGTGAACAGACAAAGTTAGAGCGGTAGTATGTTACAGGAACATGGCATAGCCAATATAGTCGTTCAGACCTCTCGGAATCATCGAGTTAATTTGTGTAATCCACCTGGTCTCTTTTTTTAGGAGAGCTTTTTCCAGGTCGCCTCCACGTATACCAAGGGAGACTTTGTCAAGCGCAAAGGCCCTAAGTAACGTAGTGTCCGCCGCGTGTTTGTTCAAAAAATGCCTGGCGACACTTGTGATTTTTTTGAAACCATCAAGGTCCCTTTGCGCATTTTTGATGTTTCTGGCATGTTCCAAGACCCGAAATCTGAGTTCTCGTGTGGTCATGCCTACATATGGTAAAACACAGGGGCAAAGTATACAGTAGATCACCCCCTTGGATTTGCAGTTAAGTGTGGAACGAATTGTGTAAACATGGGTCTTTTGACTATTTGTGAATGTTAGTCTATTTTCCATATGTTTGCAGGCCGAGCATTTTGAGCATTTGGCAAATCCTATGCGTGTATGTTTTGTCGACATGAGGGATGTAATGGCTGTTGACCAAGGTATCTTTAAAGTTCGGTGCCCGGCGGCTCGTCATAATGACTTGTTTGCCCAGGGCTTGTACCAGGTCAGGGTCTGTCATCAATACACCCCAATGTCGCTGTAGCGCCCCGCGTAGTAATGGCCATTGCTGATTGTAGGACCCCACAAAGCGGATCGCTTTTTTGTCTCGTATTTTTGACTTAGGTCGCAGAAGGGAAGCGCGGGTTTTACTCAGGCTGTTACGATACCCTCGCTCAACCATAGTCTTGCTATAGCCTCTTTGTAAAAATCTTAATTTCATTTCCCTTGATCTTAAGTCAAAATCATGACTTGACGAGACATTTCTCTTCAATCTCAGAAATTCGCTTGTGGGGATACCTTTCACTTGGTGGTGGGGATGGAAGCTTTTGGCATGCAAAATCGAGTTTGTGGCGGTGTGTTTCCTAAAAATGTCAGTGCATAGTACTCCACCCTCACCAATACTGATTGTCAAGTCCAGAAACTCAATTTTCGTTGGACTCGACTGAAATGTCAGCCTAATGTTTAGATCATTGTGGTTGAGGACACCGATAAACGCACTGAATCCACTAGCATTACCTCGCCAGAGGACAAGCACGTCATCGATGTACCTCAACCACAGTAAGACGTGCTGTGTATGTATTTGGTTCTCATCAGTGAAAACCACCTCTCTCTCCCACCAGCCCAGGAAGAGATTGGCATAGGAGGGTGCACAGGTCGCGCCCATTGCAGTGCCTCTTTTCTGCAAATAGTATCTGTGTTTAAAGATGAAATAGTTGTGGGACAATATAAAGTTAAGTAAGTTGATGATCAGCTCAATCAGGTCACCTGTAAGATTTTGCATAGATAGGTAAAACTTGGCTGCTTTTAAACCGTCTTTATGATGGATGCATGTGTAGAGAGATTCTACATCACAGGTCGCGAGGAGAACGCCTTCATCGACCGTGATGTTCTCCAATTTAGACAATACATCCATGGTGTCCCTTAAAAAAGATGGTAATGTTTCAACAGACAATTGTAGAAAGAGGTCAATAAATCTACATATGGGCTCACTCAAACCTCCTATGCCTGATACTATAGGTCTACCCGGGGGGTGGGAGAGGTTCTTGTGTATTTTGGGTAATATATAGAAGGTGGGTACAACAGGACATTTTGTCACCAGAGCGTCCATGTTGTGCTGAGTGATTATCCCATCTAGGATGGCAGCTCGGAGTAAACTCTCAAGTTCCTCCTTAAACTGAATAGTGGGGTCCCTGCTCAGCTCAACATAGCACGGGTGTCTTTAAGTTGTTTATAGACTTCTCGCTCATACATCACCTTCGGCCATATGATCACATTTCCCCCTTTATCGCTAGGTTTGATCTCCACCTCTTTAAGGTCGCGTAGCTCTGCAATTGCTCGTCTTTCAGCATTGGATAAATTATGTTCACCTTTCTTGATATGGATCTTATTGAAGTCCTCCGTAACCAATTTTGCGTAGATTTCTACCTGTGGGCACACTTGCCATGGTGGGCAAAAACTGGATTTGGGTCTAAGTTTGGATAGTAGCATTTGCTGGTCTACTGGGACAACACCCTGTTCAGAATGTAGTGTGTTGAGATCTCCTATCGCCAATATTTCCTGTTCATTCCATTCCATAAATAAAGGCATGTCTTGATCTGGGTCATGTGGTTTGTTGATGTACTTATATAGAAGTAATTTTCTACAAAATAACTGCAGGTCTTTTGACCACTCAAAAAGGTCCATTGACATGGTGGGGCTAAAAGAGAGGCCCTTCTGCAAAACACTAAGTTGGTCTGCACTTAGAGTAATATCTGACAGGTTTATTACTGTAAGGGTTTCAGTAGGCTCAGAGGATTTGGGCAAGGGGTCAGGTAGTCTAATTAGTGTCTTTTTCTTAGTTGCCTTTTTCCCTCTTCTTGTCCTCCTTTTTGTAATATGCTCCTTGCCCCTTTGTCTAAAAAAGCCTTTTCCCTGTATGTGCTAGTGTTAGGGCCCCCCTCTAGGTCGGACGACTCTATATCTGAAGCTGTTATTTCAGAAGAAGTGGATGCCGCAGTGGCTCTCTGTTGGTTTTTATGTTTTTTGTTAAATCTTTTCCCTTTTTGCCACTTGTACACTTTATTGTTCTTATAGTCGTCTTGATCTCTGTCAAATTTTTTCTTTTTAAATGCTATTAAGTCTTTCTCAAACTTTTCAAGATCTAATTCTGTTTTTGCAAAGGATTGCCTTTCCGCTTCTGTGAGTCCCAATTTAATTGACTCAATTTGATCGGATACCTCCACCACTACTGCTTTATCATGCTCAATCAAGATTTGTATTAGTTGAAATGAGCATGTTGACAGTGCTTCCTCCCATCTTTGTTTGTATGTGGTGTCTGTGAAATCAAAGGAGGGGAAGGTTTGGAGACGAAGACCCCTAGGAATAAATTTGTATTCTGTATACTTTTCAAGTGCTGTCTTCGTCCACCAAACCCGCAACCTCCTCTGTGATAAGTGTTTTAAATCTCTCAATTTGTCTGCACTCTCATTGCTGTGTGCTGTTTGTGGCTGCGTATTTTCTAATGGATCTATATTAAAAGCTGCATCTGCAGTAGCTTTCCTATTCACCTCATTTGCGAAAAAATCCATGAAAACAGTGTGTCAAATAAATATAAGTGAGCCAAGGTTAATTGAAATCCAACAAAGCGGATATAACAAGTATATTCAAATAACAGGGGAAAAAACAGGGGGAAGGGATGTTAAAAGAAAACCTCGCATCTACTTATTACATAAATTATGCCACCATAGGCCAGAGAAATGTCCTGTTAAATTTACATAAGTAAGGTATGGCGGTGCTCACGGGTTGTGAATATATATATGTGTGTAGCCTTGGTGCCCTCCGGCTCCCAGAGACCCCCCTCCCTTTGGTCAGCGCGGTCACGGGTGCCGCCAAAGTCAGCGACGGACCCGCCGGCTGTTCCCAAAGGTGGGGGCCAGTGCAGGGAGTGATCCAAGCTGTAGGAGGCTCGGCGGCGTACCCGGTTAGCGGGGGCTGCCATTGCGGGTGCACGCGCATGCGGCGCAATCGCGCATGCGTGGATCAGAGTAGGGAAGAGGCTAGTGAGTCCCGACGGCCCTGCAGAGTTCGCGCATGCGCAGTGATAAGCGCGCAAACCCTAACTACTAGGGAAGGCTCTTGGAAGGGACTACAAGTCCCATGAGCCTCAGCAGCGCCCCACGTGATGCCAGGGAGCCAATAGGGCTTGAGTATCTCCCTGTGGAGGGAGATAGATACATTTCGCGCACTGAGGAACGGCAGTTGGAGCTGGGGGCAAGAAGGGGAAGGAAGGGTGCAGGGAGCAAGTGGCTCCTACACCAGGTAAGGTTTCCCCAGGTCCCAGACAGGCCCCAACTCCCCACCAGGTTAGTGGGTAAGTGATAAGGGATGGCCCCTAGGTTAGGGACTCGGCCCTTAGGTTCGTGTGTGTGCATTCTGGTCAGGTCGCAGCTGTCAGTGCTGTGATAGCTGACAAGAGGGCATCGTGTGAGGTTGCAGTGCGTTGCTGCAGGGGTTGGAAGTGATAATTAGAAGTTAGTCAGAGGGGACCCGGGTGGTGACGGGGAGAGGTAATGTGGGTGTAGGGGGTCAAGAACTCACCTGCATAGGACAGGCTACCCCGTAGGCCCCTAGGAGTTTTCCCATGAAGACATTCAAGGTTGCTGTGCTGTAGGGATGGCCTACAGTACAGCGAGCAGCACCGTAGTTCATAGAGTCAGTTAGGGACTCAGCAGACACTGCACATCCGTTCAGAAGGATGGGCGCCGACCTCCGCTGTCGCTGCAGAGGCTGTCCACGTGGGATCGTCCTGTATGGTTGTTCCGGTGTTCTTCTCTCATCGGATCCTTTGTGAAGCCAGTTGCAGGTCCGAGCACTGGAGTGCTCGGCAGGTAACCCCTTATCAACAAGTGCTCCAACGATCCTATTAGCTTCACTAGTGACTGAGCAGTCACACATATCCTCTCTCTGTAAGAGTGTGGGACATATTGTGGGGATTATTGGACACGGGGTGGGATCACCCGGTGTAGGTGGGAGCGTCCTCCTCTAGAGAGGGACACATGTTGATCTGTTGACTGTTATGCAAAGAGAATATTATTGAAGTTGCCGTCTATGGTCAGTAAAGCCCTTTGCTATTTCCCATCCAGTGTATATGGTTATTTGTATGTATCCTGCGAGGAACAATTCCCGCTCTGCGGGGAACCATCGCAGGTGGAGGCGCTGCACCGAGTACAGGGTTACTCATAATACACATACCCCAGGTTCCCCGTGGCGGAAGCTCAGCCCTCCTGTGAGCCTAACAGGTAAAAGCACCACACCCGATAACTGTAGGTTCTCCGCACTCACACTATATCTGCGATTGGGTGGGGGAATACCCGTTACATTTGGAGGCGCTGCTGAGATCAGACCTGGGGTGCCCTGTTCCATTTTTTTTTGTCAAATTGTCCACCATGTTTGTAAAATCCGGACACGAGGTCCTCGCCTGGGCCTTGAGGCAAGATTTTAACCCCCGCCTTGTGGTGGCCGTAGTAGGCCTTCTGGCACATATATCAGATGAGGAAGTCTGTGATCATATGCGTAAAATCCCCGGGTGGTCATACGCCTGTATTATAGATGAAGATCAAGACTCCACGTCCACATGGAGATCGATGCTTTTTGCGGTGACATCCACGTGGGATATATGCCTGTCAGAGGCACCGTCCACGTTGTTTATGCCTGGGTGCCCCCCTGAGGGTTACCCTTTAGTTTACTCGGACCCAGCGCCATGGCAACTTTCCTCAAGTTGGAAGCATGCACGTGGTGCTGCGCTCAAGGCGCAGAATGACCTTGCAGAAAAGCGTCCGGGATTGGCGGGAAAACCTAAGCCCCACCCCCGTCAAATGAGTGACGCAGTACAGAGACAAAATCACTCCTTGATAGAAAGCGCCCCTTCTCTAGAGTCCACCAGGGGGAGAGAGCGCCTTGAGCAGCAATCAGCCACTTCTGTTCACCATATGAGAAGTAACGGATGCAGGATATCACACCCTCAGTTGTATGGCGAGTGGCGAATAAGAGGAGTGAACATAATCGTTCTTTTGTCTCCATGCTTACAAAAGGACTTGGATATACCTGCTGGTGCGGAATTTCATCCCTCTAATTTACCAAATGACGTTTTATCGGTGAGTGGAAGGGAAGCCGTGTCTCAGATGTCCCTGTTCCAAATGTGATTTCTCAGGTTGTGAGTTGACCTGGGGACCCCGGTGTGACTACTGCGGGGTACAGTTCCTGCTTCCCAAGCTGCCGCGGCCTACAGAACCGTCAGGGGAAGAGGAGGAGGACACGGTTGCAGAAACGGATTATCCTTCCTCTGAGGATGAGATAGACTGTCAGGGGGTACACCCCAATGCGTATGTGCCCTGGCGAGCGCCAGGAATAGATGTCCTTGCGTTAATGTGCCCCTGCCTGCAAGAAGCCTATGACAAGGGAGCCGACCTGTCCCAGTTACCGCTAGACTTCAAGACAACCGAGTTGGACGGAGAACCGTGTATATAGTGCTTTAGCTCCACCTGTGACTGTTCTAGAGGCGCACTGGCGTGGGATACCGAATGTGACTGCTGCGGTGCATTTGTCTTGAAGCCTATTATACCCCAGCCTACAGAACCAGCCGAGAAAGAAGAGGAGGAGCCTGACCTCTCTACTAAAGGGAGTTATGCTGGTAATCAGTCTGTCCTAATTCCAGAGGCCTCAGGGGACCCGTGTGTCCAAACCCATGTTGCAGACACAGTTCCAGACACTCTCAAAGGGGACGTCCTAGTGGTAGAGCAGGAACCTCTGATGGCGGAACCCGTGGAGAAAGAGGCGCCTGATGTCTCTACCCCGGTGGCCAACGCCGCTGCTAGTCCACCTACCTCAGCTGTGGAGGTTGTGGAGGGCCCGTGTGCCCAAATGGACATTCTAGATTCAGGCCCTGAGCCAGAGCCGCCGAAGGCAGAGCTACAGTACAGATGTTGGAACCCCAGATGTTGGTTCCAGACCTGGTTCCCGAGCAGGAACCACAGAGCCCAGACCAGCAGATTCCAGAATCACAGGGTAAGGTGTCTATACCCCCATCTTCTTTTGGTGATTCCAGCGACCAACCACTCGTGGTGATGCGCCTGCCGGCGGACCACTCTTGTGAAGTCACCGAGCCAACTATCTCGGCGGATACAGAGCCTGCTGCGGGTCCGTGTGCCCTAGATGAGGTGTATCCAGATGCTGCCGCTTGCTCGAAGGTGGGCCCGTGTGCCCTACTGTGGCCAGTCCGGTCCTCTACGAGGGTACCTGACAGTGTTCCAGATGAAGAGGAACCCTTTGCACGCCAGCGGAGTGGTGAGGAACCTCCTTACTCCCCACAGGCTCCTGATCTGAGTGTGAGCCCGTGCACTCCAACCCAAGTGGTCCCAGGACTGGGATCCAATGCTCCCGAGGTCCCAGCAAGTAAGTGGACTGCCCCCGAAGTGCCGGGGACAGGTTTCGAGACAGCCGGGGTGGGAACTGACAGCGTCCCCGAGGATCTGTTGGCCACCGTGAATCACCGCAGTGGTAAGGTAGCTACCCTTTACCTCCTGCAGGGTGAAACAGACTTTGAGTAAAAAGGCATTGTTAATTGCTCGCTTCCCAGTGGAAGCCTCGCAAGTACGTAGGGACAAGGACTGTGTGGCGAGGGATTTAGTGAAAATTGCCTCCTTTAAGCCCAAAATGGAGCGCTCCATTCACCATGTGGTGGACCGTGGAAAGGGTCAAGACCTCCTAGCCTATCGCATCCATGCCGCGGATGGCCAGGTAAGGGTCTGGCCAAGAGACATGGTACTATTCCGGCCACCAGGGGGAGGAAGTAGTAAGAACCCTGTGACTGTAACCCCCGAGCATGCTCTCCAAGAGATTCTTCTGGGGGAGGCTCACGAACGCAAAAGTGAGGTACCCCCACATGATCAGTTAGGGGCACCCCACAAATGGTCTCAGCTGGCCTCGGTTATCATGTGTGAATTGCATTGTACCCTGTTGTGTAAAGTCAAAAGTGATAAGTTGTACATATTATGCTCTGCATTTTCATTATGTAAACTTATGTCGAGTGATGTCGTTCCCCAACGGATTTTTCACCAGGGGGAGAGTGTAGATTTGGTGCCCTCCGGCTCCCAGAGACCCCCCTCCCTTGGTCAGCGCGGTTGCGGGTGCCGACGGAGGCAGCGACGGACCCGCCGGCTGTTCCCAAAGGTGAGAGCCGGTGCAGGGAGTGAGCCGAGCTGTAGGAGGTTCGGAGGCATACCCGATTAGCGGGGGCCGCCATAGCGGGTGTGCGTGCATGCGGCGCGATCGCGCATGCGCGGATCAGAGTAGAGAAGAGGCTAGTGAGTCCCGACAGCCCTGCAGAGTTCGCGCATGCGCAGTGATAAGCGTGCAAACCCTAACCTACCAGGGAAGGCTCTTGGAAGGGACTACAAGTCCCATGAGCCTCAGCAGCGCCCCACGTGACGCCAGGGAGCCAATAGGGCTAGAGTATCTCCCTATGGAGGGAGATAGATACATTTCGCGCGCTGAGGAATGGCAGTTCGAGCAAGAAGGGGAAGGAAGGGTGTAGGGAGCAAGTGGCTCCTACACCAGGTAGGGTTTCCCCAGGAACCAGACAGGACCCAACTCCCCACCAGGTTAGTGGGTAAGTGATAAGGGATGGCCCCTAGGTTAGGGACTCGGCCCTTAGGTTCGTGTGTGTGCATTCTGGTCAGGTCGCAGCTGTCAGTGCTGTGAGGGCTGACAAGAGGGCATCGTGTGAGGTTGTAGTGCGTTGCATACATGGTAATAATTACAAGAAATAATGCTTCAGTACTAATAATAATGCTTATTCTAATAATAATAAAATGTGTTTTTTTAGTTAGATATTTTGGCCAAAGCATCACAAGCCTGCACA